>ML795930.1:106374-118028 GCA_009831015.1 Picea engelmannii
GTGAGAGCATGATGCTAAATCATCTAGATAGGCCTCGACTATATGTTTGAGGTCATGAAATGCAAAAGACATGGCCCGCTAGAAAGTGGCTCCAGCATTCTTAAGGCCAAAAGGCATCTTACGATAGGCAAATGTACCCCACAGACAAATGAATGTCATTTTGTGTTGGTCCTCAGGTTTGATTTGGATTTGATTATATCCTGAAAAACCATCCATGAACGAAAAGGCTTCACAACTGGTGCATTCATCAATGATCTGGTCGATGAATGGGGTTGGAAAATTATCTTTTTGACATGCCTTGTTCAAATCACGGAAATCGGTACATACACAAATCATGCCTTGTTTTTTATTGACCGGCACGGGGTTTGAAACCCATTGAGTCAAATGGATAGGGTAAATGAACCCTACCTTGAGTAATTTCTCAACCTCAATCTTGATGGTTGCTGCTTTCTTAGGATTGACTGGATGAAGTTTTTTTCGAACAAGCTTAGCACCAGGATACATTGTGATTTGATGTTCAACTATTTTTGGATCGATGCCTGGAATTTCCTCATAAGACCAAGCAAAAACATCGCGGAATTCTTTGAAAAGATCCGTGTAAATTTAAATCTCTTCGGTGGAGAAATCCGCTCCGACAAAGACATTCTCCACGACGCTAGGGTTTCGAGAGATATTGATAGATATAGTTGCAGTGATAGTCACCATATTTACCTCAGCATAAATTTCCTGTGTAGCTAAGAGATTAATGGGACATGGCTGATCTCCCGTCATGGTGATAGTGAATTTTCCTGCCTCGATTCATCTTAACTCTGGGAGGAAATATGATCTGTGATGAAGATCCTCCCAAGGTTTGTCCGTACTAGTCATTGCTTCGATTACTACTTCATCAGAAGGCAAGACTATGTCTAACGAATCGGTGTTGGCAAGAGAACTCTGAGCCCAGATAGGCTCTAGAGGTGGATCCAACTCTTGTGCAGGAGTCAGATCAGGATTAGGTGAATCTTGCTGGACTAAAGAGTATGCTACTTCAGCAGCCGACAAGGGTATGAACATGTCGGAGTGCCCTGTCTCATCCATCATGGCTGATGAGGAATGAAGAATCCATGGATCCACAAAGTAAGTCATGCAGAACGACAAAACTTGAAAAATCTCAGCCTTGTGGTGATTAGATATAAACTTGACATTGTCATGAGGAGGTGGGTAATCGAAAGTACCCATCAAAGATGGGCACAAACCAACTCCTACGTTAACGACACTGGCTTGAGGATTATCAATCATGGGAACTGTGGATGCCCCCAAAGCTGGGTCAGGTCTAGAGAAGGACAATTGATCGATGGTCACTATCTGGCCTTCGTGTGGAAATAACAAGACTCAAAAAACTGTAGCAACCATAGCTTGCATAGCATAAGTCCAACTACGACCTAACAAGAGATTATAGTCGAGGGGGGCATTGACTACCTATACCTCGACACACACGGTCTTCCCTCCTAACTGCACAGGGAAAGAAGGGATGATACCATGTGGTCGGAAAGAATGACCGTCAAACACAGTGAGGAGAGTAGGTGATGGAGACAAAGCGGGCTGGCCAATGGCCTTCCAACATGCTAGCAACATAACGCATGTTGAGGCACCCTCGTCGACCACCGTGCGAAAGATATTGCATGTAAAAGTTTTCGTGGGATGATCCACTACTATCTGAAATGCTACGTGGTAAGGCAGACGAGGTTTTAAGTCGGTTGTATCTACCATGATGGTACCCGGGTTACAAGTCTCAGTAGAGCCTAAAGCAGTTAGCAAGGCTTTCCTCTGAGCAGGGAAACTTTGGAGGACCTCCAAAGCGAACATCGCACAAGGGGTTTGTGATAAATCTTCCACCACAGAGTAATTCTGGGTGGCCCTTGCATTAAGGTTGTGAGAAGCTTTCTTAAATGCACCCTTTGGAATGCGTGTCATCATTTCTCCCAACATCTTCTCAATCTGTAGAGGAAGAGATGGGAGTTCGACTTCTTTGCCCTTCTCAGAGGTGCTTGGTTTACTATAGTCGTGCACTCTAGTCATTATTAAAACATCACCCCTAACCATATATATGTTCACGGATGAGGAATTGTTTGGGGGAGGGCAGATTTCTTGGCTGCCCCCTTCGGCACTTGTAGAGGCTTGAGTTAAATATTTCCCATGCTGAAAGGGATTAGTCAACATGGCTTGTTGTTCTTGTGTGACAAACTTTTGGGCCTCTGCAAGTCGAGGACAAAGATGGGTCGGGTGGTCTTCCGCACACAAGTTGCACGGATACCTTGCCTTTCATTTTTCCGTGGTGCCCTCACCAGCATTATCAGTGGGTTTTTTCTCCCCCTTATCCTTTTTTCATTGTTTTTTCTTCCCTTCAGGCTGCTGGGTGGCCTTTGGGTTAGTCATCTGCACGGAGTGTACTTCTGATGTTTGGGTAGGAAGAGAAGCCAAAGCAGTAGTCTGGCTGGCCGCTGAGTGTTGGATAGATAGTTGTTGCAATTGTTTTTTCAATTGCTCAGCGGGCTTGGTTTGTGCTGAACCAACAATACCATCAGCATGTGGTCCAGCTCTCTGTCTAGTTTTATCCAATATTGATCATGGTGCATCTAGCAGGATGTTGTATAATAAACCAGACTAAGAATAAATGAGCTCAAATTGTTGAGCCCTCATGATGGCATCTTCTTCGGAGAAAAGCCCAGAAGTTGCGACATCTTTGGATAATTGTGGGACCAGAGACTTAAGGAACCACTCAAGCAGGAATGCTGGTGGGAGTGATACTTTGATTAGACTCTTTCGACATCTCCACTCTTGGATATGATTAGAGATATGGTCTGTTGTTGTCTGTTCGAAATTGGCTAGCAACTCTGTTCCTGCATCATATCTCACAGGTAACTAGAAACGGTTAAGGAAGGCCATCGCCAGTTCACCAAAGGAAGAGTATCTGGAGCGGTCGAGCTCGATGTACCATTTAATGACACTCCCAATAAGAGTGTGTTGAAACAATCGCAACTGAACGAAGTCATCTTTAAATGAGTTATATGAACACCAAATATGGAAGGTAGTCACGTGATCACCTGGATCTTCGTTAGGCTTGGCCTCGAACTTTGGAATGTCCGAAGGCAACTTCGTTGGCATAGGAGGCCAATGTGGATCGTGACAAATAGGATCATTTAACAACCTTATCAAATCTGGCAAGTGTAACGTCACCAGGAATGGTTGTTTGGGTTGCTGCTGATAGCATAGGAAAAAGGGTCCTGGATTTTGATTGGCACCAGGTTGCAAGGAAAAGTTTGGATGCTGGCTCAGATTCTGGTAGAAACCATGGCCCTGACCAGCGTAAGGATTTTGCATCTATGGAGACATCATTGGATGATTCCCCATAAAGGACATAGGATGTTGGGCATTCATCATGTTTGACGGACTTTGGGAAGGATTACCCCATGCCGGTTCTATTGGGAGAGGCATAGAAGTCTGTCTGGGGTTCCATTGACTGTGGAAAGAATTACCCCAGAATGACATTCCAGGGGAGGGAATGGATCCTTGGTCTGAGTTCCAAGGTCCTGCTATATGTGCCCCTGGTGCAGGAATAGTACCCTGCGTCGGAGTAGGCTGTCCAAAGATGGGAGTGCCCCCAGATGGGAAAGCAGTGGATGAAAAAGTGTTGTTACCAAATGTCTCGTTCCAAAAAAATGGTGATGAACCTACCGGCATAGTGTGTGCAGGTGTTCCTTGACTCCTGGCTCCAAATGAACTCGTGTGTGCAGGTTGCCTAGCGGACTGCTGATGCAGACCACCAAGCGAAGGGGACGAAGGAGAGATATGACCTCCAACGTAAGGAAAAGTGTTGAAAGGAACAAGAATGCCCCCAAGTTGACCTTGCAGAGGAGCATTAGAGCTCCCTGCTCCCAGACCCAAAGTCTATAAAGTGGAGTGAGTGAGTGCAGGACATGTGCCCGAACTAGGCATACCGTACAAGAACAGAGAGCCTGTTGCACTAGGTGTGAAGGGATTTGTGGCTGCCGTGATAGATGGGATCGGTCCACTGTGTGACGTAGTTGCGACTGAGACCATGGTGGCTCGGACCGACGACGGCAAGTTAGGAGATGCTTCTCCTGTGGTAGCAATGGTGGTGGGAATGGAAGAATTCCCAGAGGAAGTAACAACGTTTGTTTGCATAGCTGTGTGAGGCACTGACAGGTGTTCGTAAAATTGAATTGGTACACTGACCGATGGCCAAGTATCAGTGGTTGGGGTTTCAACTGAACCAAGATTGGTGGTTGATTCCTCTGGGATTTGTTCAGGCACAATGGTTTGTAACCCGGTCGCTTCGAAAAACCCTTGTTGGTCTAGCTTCCGCCTCAATGGTGGCGGGGGTGGCTCCAGTATAACCGGCGGCAGGCCCTGAAGCCTTCGTGACTGGTGGAGCTGGGGATCCTCCACTGTGTGAGAATATCCAAGACATGCTAAGGTATTCTACACATTCAAACAGTAACACATGCTAAAAGGAATCCCCTAAGAGATAAGTCAAGCAAACACTAAACTAGTTGGAAGAACAGTTACAACAACCAACACTAGAGCAACTTACCGGTGCAAGTGCAACTCGAAAACGGAAGCACCCTCCAGGTATAATTTGCAAAGTGTGGCTCGATGTCTATCCTAGGTACCATGGTATACCCCCGCAGTCACCTGTGTATGTCCCTAAAAAATATTGACAACTAGTTTGCCAGCACGCGAACAGTCACCAGGTATGTACAGTTGATAGTTAGGTAGACCACAATGAGCAAGGTATCAAGCCCAAAACCTGTCAAGGGTATCGAGAGAAAATGGTCCAAAGGACAACTGAGGACCTTGAACAGATTCGAGACCCACGAAGCCCCGTGGCAAATGAAAACGATGGAATCCCAAAACAAGCCCTCGATATGTGTTCTCCACTACGGTTGGTCTAGCTTTGGAGGGGTTATCTCCGCTACCTTTCATCATGCGACCTCGTGTTTATCCCCTGTGTTAGAGGGGGGTCCCGGATAACTTCCATGAAACTGGAATTCTACACTCCCTATCACAGACTCCAATGTTTGGTTTTGAGTGGCCTTGGAGAGTTTCCTCTCCAACCTAATCCAAGGCCCTAGTCCTGAACTAGTGTATGAACCCTACAAACAAAAAGTCTAATAGATTTTAAATTAGCGTTGCTTTTATGGGATTTTTTATGTCACGGGATATGAAGGTGAAACTGATGATGTGTAAAGACTCAAAGCAAAAACAAATGAAAAATGCTGGAAACAAAAGACTTTTACTAAATGCAAAAATCAACAACTTTTCACAAAGAAAGACTTCTTTTTCTTTTCAATTTTTTCTAAGATTTCATGCAGGAAACATAAAGGAATTTCTCTTGACTACGAGCTACTTATTCTCTAAATGCACTGTAAAAAAATTATGAACAAAAATACTTCTCCCTAGCTATTGATGCAGAAACACAATCTTCAAACAATGAAGAAAATGAAAAGATTTTTTTTTGCTTTTTTTTTTTTTTTTTATTTACGTGCAAATCAAGCAACAAAGGGAAAATACCGACAAACCTAAAACCAAGAAAAAATGAAATTCTGGCTTAAAGCACAGATCGCAAAGAATCATAGCAAAGACACACAATGGCAATCAACAAAGCAAAGATTCTTATGCTTGTCTAAAAGCCATAAAACAATTTTTTTTTCTTTTTATCTTTTTTATCAACTATCAACTAAGAAAAAACAGGTTAAGGGTAAGAGGCCCTAACCTACTGACTGTGCAACCCTAGACTCAAACACCTGAGAGGAACACTTCTCACCACAGGAGGGGATGACTGCCCCACCTTGACTGAAAAGCAGCCTGTCAAGCATGCTACTGTCATTGAAATAGCACGCGTACCAACGCGTGCTAAGCTAAAACAAAATGCGTGTACCCGTGAACTGACCTTGTACAGGTCGCGTGTATGTATAACTTCTAAGGAAAAAAATAAAAACAGGCAGCCCAAACCTAGAAGAGGCCTCTGGTATTGACAACCAGGGTCTCTTGAAGGCTTGGATGCTTCTTCTAACAAAAAATAAAAAAAATAATTTCAAGGAATAACAAAACACAAAAAGACAAACTGAGACAAGACTATGAACTAGTAAGACTCAGACATGATCTAGAAAACCCCCTAAGAATGTATTATTCTGATAGGGAAGAGGAGGACTGCCTCTCAAGCTTTCTGAACTCCTACACGCTACTGAAACCCCTACAACAAACGTTCACACGTGGGCTATAGAAGGTTAGGGCACGGGCACATGCATGTAGGCCGCATGTACCTCTATGTGTCTCAATAATTGCCGTCAAGAAACAGTCAGGGAAAACTGGTATAAAGAACCAAGCTCCCTGCTAGCTCAGGCCTTACAGAAAAAGACAGGCAAAGAAACAGAAAATATAATCTTCTAAACTACCCACAAAACTCAACTAAATCCGAAAACCCTAAAGAGTATATCTCTAGTACGGTCGCCAATTCTGTTGTTGGGAAATATACCCTACGGACTAGCAAACTAGGGTTAGACTTGCATGCAGATTTTTGACTATAAAAGAAATTACTTTTTAACCTACCACCCAAAACTTAAACCCCTCTTTCACAATACATGCATGAAAAGGAGCTACTAACATTTTTACTGATGTTTGGTGTAGATCCTTCATTGCGCTTTGCCCGCTTGCTTGTTCTGCTCCTTCCAAAGATAATCCTACAATCAAGACAAACCACTACGCATGCATGCTACTTTTCTACTTGAGAGTTAGAAATTAAGCATAATTTAAACAAATAATAGATAACTCATGCATTGGGACGGGAAAAGTATTGTTTTATTATTTTCAAAATGAATCAACTTACAATCAAAGTCGAGACCGGCCACCTCTCCTTGATCCTGATCCTGGGCTCCTCCTCTTCTTTTGTCCTCCAACTGCTTTGCGTTAATTCTCCTTAGGCTTGAGGAAAGGCTAAAGGGTTGGGACAAATGGATTCGGCAAATGGGCAAAGTTTCTTTGCTATAATTTTCCTCCTTCCAAATGGTACCCCTACCCCTTCTTTTATAGGCTATAAGGAGTTAGGGTTTTGGACAAACCCTCGGCCATGCATGGCCGGGAGTTTTAGTTAACTGACCCATAGATTTTTGTCCCATCGACAACTTTCCTGTTTTTGTGTTTGGTTAGGTAAACATGGGTTGTAGTAGGCCTGCCAACATTCACACGCGTGCAATAGTGGGTTAGGGCGCGTGTACCTTGACCCAAGAGGATTTTCACAGAGGTTTTTCAGCAGATGTTTTGGCAATGAAGGGATATTAGTTGGCCTGATGCCAAGTAAGCATGTGTGGTGCAATTTTGGGTTATAACAGTTAAGTGGTTTGATGCACGAATGATAGGTCTCGGGGTCATAGCCATGACAAGGAGAGAAAATAAAGAGACTCGAGTCATATATAATCATTTTAAGGATATTGTGCATGAACATGGACTTAAATCACCACTTATAAGGACCTCTTGTTATCAGACTAATTGGTAGGTGTGGACACTAACAGATCTCCCTAGATCCACCTGGATCTAGAACAAAACTGGACAAGACAGGACTCTTTCCCTAAGTTTTGACCATTGAATTAGCTAGTAGGAAGGAACAAGTAACATACCTTTGTATCACTTCCTAGGGTCTCTGTTGCTCCCGCTTCGCTCCGGTTCTCTCGTGGCATTAAGACCAAGACAACACAAACCAACCAAAGTGAAGATAACAAAATATATTCAACTGTCAACTTATGTGTATGATCAAGGAATTACACAATAAAGTGAGAATGACTTTATGGGAAAGGGACATGCCACTGTATCATATTAATTGAAAGTAGAAGATTACAACCTAATCGCCTTGATGTTGCAAGATTCCTTTCGATGGCTCTTGGCTCCAACACACACACTTGTTCAATCCTTGCATGAAGAAGATTAAATCCTCTTGATAGACTTGCTAGAGTCTCCAAGCTCCTATTCAAGCTAAGTCCTTCACACAATTCTTTCACCAATTCTCCAATGAATCTTGCTTAACCTTTTCCATGAGAATTCCATCAATATATAGGAGAGAATGAGATGGTTACTTAGATAAGAATGATCCCACAATATCAGGGAATCCAGTACAAGGATAACCATTCAAATTCCAACCCATTCTTCTTGAATATTCCCTTCAAGAACCATCGAGAATTCATCTTTTTCCAAGCTTTAGAGAAGGTTCGCACCCTAGCTATGTAGAACAGTGTGAGAAGTTCACACCCTAGATTAAAGCAGCCTATGAGAATGGGTCATTCTCGCACCTTGGGATATTAGCAACCTGCAAACTCTCTTCAAAAGTAAGTTTTCTGGGAAAAGATGAATGTCACTTTTCTCAGGAGAAAGTTCTTATGAGGAGCCTGAGTACACCATCATCAATACACCATCATGATGACCAACATCATGGGTAACAGAATGCCCCCCAAAGCATGAGGCCAGAATTAGTGACAACTGAAAGGCTTTGTAAACTGCATGTGCGTGTCGGAAACCAGGAGCACACCTAATCGGAAACCTACGAACAACCAAGCATCTACAGAATATCAAATATACTAATTCTGAGGTAGGCATTCCCATACTCAGATCATAGATGGATGACATTGTAGACATAGGTCATGGCCACCAATCATACACTATGGATCCATGCCGTCAAAATATAGCATAGCCACCAGGAATACACTGTGGATCTATGCGAGAAAATTCAAATTAAGACGATATAGCCACGAGACATACAAAGTGGATCTATGTGTCTCAAATTATACATAATCCATCACAACCTAGAAAAGGATATGATATCTAGGGTCTTTAGCCTCATCGCCCCAAAATATGAATCTAACCATGTGATTACATGTGTTGAAGTCGAACATGGCAGAAACCACTTGATTACCGGTCATTGATGAAACCATTAACACGTGCGAGGGAAATCACCATTAATGTCAATGACTCCCAAGGTACTCTATTACAATCCATCAAGTGTGAGTGAATGAGTTGAAGTTGAACATTTGACGAAATCTTTCGATCAGGGGTCAA
The DNA here is from genome assembly GCA_009831015.1 of Picea engelmannii. Classification (NCBI taxonomy): domain Eukaryota; kingdom Viridiplantae; phylum Streptophyta; class Pinopsida; order Pinales; family Pinaceae; genus Picea; species Picea engelmannii. Next base: position 115,480 of record ML795930.1, read on the forward strand.
TGATGTAAACCCACTGTCAAAAGAAAGGAAACCTACCATTGAGACATGCAGATTCCAAGGTACCAAAAATTTCTAAGTCTTGATTCTGGATAATGAGCTGAAGTTGACGGAACAAAACTCATCACACGAGGGCCTTGATGTATCCCCCATCAATGACATGAAATGAGTAATAGATTTTGAAGGTGAAACAGAGTATGATGTAAGTTGGATTGGACATAGGGAAGGATGACACAGAGAGAATGGACAACTGTAGATGGCCGATTCAATAGGGGTTGTTGATGAACTTCTCTTGAACATATGAATGACACGACCAATGATTTGGAAGCATTGACTCAAAGACAACATAGGGTATGACCTTGTAGAAAATCGAATGAGAGACAAATGGATTTCCCAAACCGGCTTCAAATATAATGAATAGGGGGTGTCATGTTCAAGAGCGACACTTCCAATCAATATGAAGATGAGAACATATCCCTTTCCAAAATTTCCCCCCACCATTTCTGGAGAGTACCTCTTTATTTTTACGCAAGCTTGAGGAGGATAACATATGCTTGTTCATATAAGCTTATCCTTCGGAGTATTTTAACGAACCCTAGGAAGGGGTTCTTCAGCCCCATTATGGTTCTGTTGTTGTTTGTTTAACGAGTCCAAAGATAGAAGACTCAAAGGTTTTTCACGATTATAGAGTCTGGAAAAACACTTAAAAGAGAACTCTTCAAGTTCCTTTTTTGTAAAATAGTCTGATGAGACCAAAAAAGAGATAAATTATCGCCCAACAGACGCTTTCTTCAAATACTTTATTGAGTGTGAAAATAGCAAGGTCGCTCGACTATCTTTTCATGTTTAGAGAGTCTGAAAAGAGCTTAAAGAGGACTCCAGGGGGGTTCCTTTTTAGTATAACCTTGTTGAGCCTAAAAAAGTGATAAAAGTATGCTCGATCATGTTCTCATGTATTTTCAAGCATGAGAATGGACAAAGACCAAGCTCGAGGTTTTATATAAAAACCATAAAAAACAATCAAAACATGCGATGAAAAAGAAAAATTATGTCCGCATCCCTGTATATGAACATCAAAGTCATTACGCCTGCAAAAGTTACACTCAAAAGGGAATTAGGGATTAGGTTTTAATAAATAAATAATTATAAAAAATCCAAATAACATGGTAAAAGTAAATATAAAGAAGTAAACAATATTTTTACCATATCATTTTCACTTTACCACTATTTGAGCCCAAAAACCCCTCTTTTAACCTCGAAATTTGGTGTCAGATTGCGGGAGTTATGAGCATCCATTCGACTAGCCGTCAGCGACAGTGAGGTTGGCTCTTTGTCCTCTACTCTTTCATGGTTTAAATTTTCATTTTCATTGGTAAAAACACATTTTTGAGTTGGTTTTGTGAGCCATTCTTGCGCTCAGCCATTCTCGCAGGTGGGCTACACGGGACCTGCAAAAATGGGTCATTCTCGCAGGTGATCCCACAGTAGCCTACGAGAACCGCAAAGCATAATTTTTTTTTGAAGTTTTGCTCAATGAAAGAAAACCAAATTGTGAGTAGAGTTATTAATCTTCTTTTTGTGCTTCTTATGCAGGTAATTGTCCATCAAAATGGTTCTGGAATGGTATGAAAGGGAGCACGAAGAAGATAATGCCATTGTCAGAAATCATCCACCCCCTATTGTTTCTTTGAGAGACTGTGGTCTTCTAAAGTACTTTCGTATCCTGGGCATGAGGGCCCAAGTCAAGTTATTAGAGTACCTTGTGCATATGTGGGATCTTGATTAGCAGGTATTTCATGTAGGGGTTGACAAATTGTCCTTAGATATTGAGGACATTTACTTCTTGACTGAACTATCACGGCGTGGGTACCACGTGAGCCTGACTGGTAGCAGAGGTGGTGGGTTTCCCATGAGTGAATACTTTTGCTTACATTGTGTTCCAGAGGCAGAGAGGAAGAAAGGGAAAGTAGCTATTTGGTGAGTGCGGGATTTGACCCTCAACACTATTTTATTCACCATTGCACGTATGGATGGGAGCTACGCTCCTCACATGACACTCCAGAGTTACTTTCAGTATGCCATAGAGTGTACTAAACCTTGGGTTTTTAATTGGGTAGATGTAGTGCTTCGTAGCATGAAAAGGTAGTTGACCAAATGTAGACGAGGCAACCTAAAGAAATTTGGGTATGGGTCTTTGTTAGTTTCCTTCTTTCTCAAGAGGGTTCCATTACTGAGGCTATAGGTTGAGTGGAAATTACCGGCTCCCAAGGATCCAAGAATGTTGAGATGGTGTCAGCTCATGGCCCGAGACGTAGCTGGACCAATTATCAAGTATGATGATACCTTCTTCGATTGGCTGAAACCACAGATGTTGATGGTCAATGATTATGCTTATGCCACGTTGGATTTCCAAGGAGATCCAGACTTAGTCCTGCAGGAGGATGCTCAGTGGGGGGAACTTGGTAAGAAGTACACAATTTTTCCCTTTTTAAATGTTTTTATGAATTTTATCATATGCAAATGTTTATATATATATATATATATATATATAT
>ML795930.1:118438-156257 GCA_009831015.1 Picea engelmannii
TATATATATATATATATATGTTCGTCCAAAGACTAAATACAAAATTCATTTTTTGATGACACAGACATGGGACCTTACCGACCTCCTGGTACTTCTCCCATTCAACGATGAGAGGAGGTGGTGCCAGTGCCACAATGGGACGCTAAGGATTATCAAGAAGTGGAACAAAACCTGGAGGGTTTGACAACAAATATTCCAGACATGCCTCTTGGAGAGGTTCCACGACATTATCAGCATCACACAATAGGAGTGTCAGAGTCCATAGGCCGACTGCTCCGTAGGGTTTCCCGGGCAGTTGTATGCTACCATGAACATCATCCATGATGTCTCTTTGTAGAAGATATGAGCTTCAGATTTTGACATTTTGGTCTTCGGACAAAATTGTTTTTTGTAAAAAACTCTTTTGATCGTTATATATACATACGGCTTCTACCAGTTTATCTTGTGTTGTGAAAATTGATGTGATTTGATTTATAAATGATCAAAATGTTTGTCTAATACATAGTTATCCAATGCATCAGTTAATGTATTTAGACATTTAGGAATATGTTGATATTCAATATAATCAAAATAACGTTCCAGGAGGTGAATTAGCAAATACACCCATAACAAAGTAGGACTTCGAATAGTATAGACATTACTTAACTGTAGTACTACAAGATGTGAATCGAGTCACACAACCAAATGACCGATTCTGAGTGAGATAGCATCAATCAATAATTCGATAACGATGCTATACTCTGCAATATTGTTGGTCGCATGGCTGAGACACACACCTCGTAAGGAGACAAGTTCATTTGTAGGGGCGTAAATTTCCCATGCAGCAGAAGCAAGGTTCTCAGTACTACATCTAGCGCCATTAGAAAAGCCAATATAGGGTAGTGAAGACTCCGACATCTGGAAATCAAACACAATGTCACATAAGGACACAGACCAGATAATGACAAAAGCAAGCTACAGTAACACACAAGAAGTATGGTACAATAAAAATACAAGTACTCATGCACATATGATTTTATGCATAGTACTTCTTCAAGTACAACCCATTCCTGGGTTCACTCAAAGGGATACCATCATAATCTACTAACTCATAAGCTCTTTTTTCCAAAACTCGTCGAACGATATAAGGACCTCACCACACAGCTTCAAATTTTCTAGCTCCTACCATATCTCGATCTTGTTCATAGAGGAGAATGAGATCTCCTTCAGAGAAAACATGAGGCTTGACATGTTTGTCGTATTGGGCCTTGACACATTTTTTCTAAGCTTCTATGACTAGAGTAGCATCATCGCGTTGAGTTTCCTCTAATCGCATAAGATACAATAGACGTTCTTCTTCAGTAGAAGTGTTTGGTAGGAGTTCAACAGCTAGTTTTAAAGAGGGTATCTCGCATTCAATCCGGAGAATGGCCTCCAAATCATAGACTAACTGGAAAGGTGTAAACCCAGTAGCAGACTTGATGGATGTCTGGTAAGCCCACAATGCCGAAAACAACATTGTGTGCCAATTTGCTTTGTGAATCCCTATCATTCGTCGGAGCATAGTTATGAGAACTTTGTTAATTTCTTCGACTTGGCAGTTGGCTTGTGGGTAATAGGGCGTTGAGTTATCATGGCGAAGACCCAACTTTTCAATAAGTTTGGACATCATGAATTTTCTAAAGTGGCTACCATGATCAGTGACGATAGCCTGGGGAACACCAAAATGAGCTATGATGTGATTAAAAATGAATAATGTTGTGGTCTTTCCAGTGTTTTCAAATGTCAGCATCGCCTTGGCCCATTTCATAAAGTAATCGACAGCTACAATAATGTATCCATGCCCCCCGGTTGAGTGAGGGTGACATGTCATGCAATCGATGCCCCATTTCACAAAGGGACCAACGAAGACAACAGGGTGAAGAGGAGTGGGATGTGACCGTATCTTTTGATTATAGGTCTGGCAAGCATGGCATTTTTGAACGACGATTATGCAGTCGTTAAATAAAGAAGGCCAAAAATACCCTGCTTGTAAGATCTTCTGGGTAGTAGCATACCCAGACATATGACCACCACATGATCCAGAATGGCAGTCATTCAGAGCTTTCTCGGCTTTGTCGAATGTTAGGCAGCATCGAAAAACAAAGTAAATCCCCCGACGATAAAGAGTATCCCCGAGGATAATATATTGATGGGCTCAGTAGCATATTCGACATCGGTCAGTACTAGACAAAGTTGGTCGGAAAGTCTGGGTTTAGAGATATATAATGATATCACAATACCAAAGATCATCAGTGCTTATAAGGAAAAGAGATTCATCGGGTAATGAATCAGCTGCTACATTTTCCGTTTCAGAATAGGGAAAGTCGCATATCAGCTCAGCAAAGACTAAGGACTTCTTGGACTTGGCGCGTTCGAATTCCAGGTCAAACTCCTGGAGTATCACAATCCATTTCGAGTATTTTCCCCCTAGTAATTGACGTGTAAGAATGTGTTACATAGGGTTGCAGTTAGAAATCACTATAGTTTTGCACGAGAGGATATAGTGCCAGAAGCATTGAACAGCTTGGACGACAGCCAAGGCCATTTTTTTGACATGTAAATACTTGATTTCGGTAGGCGTTAGACTTCGAATCAAGTAGTATATAACATGTTCATCGTTAGCATCATCCTCTTGGATGAGAACCATAGCAATGGTGTAATTCGAGGTAGTAAGATAGAGGAAATAATCGTGACTGTAATCAAGGGGAAAGAGAAGCAGAGCATGCGTTAGGGACAATTTCAAAGCTTCGAATGCATTGTTGGCAATGGTATCCCAGACAAACTCTGAACCCTTTTTTAAGAGCTACATAAATCCATGAGTTATCTCGGCATAATTTGGGATAAAACAACAAATAAAGTTTGCTTTCCCTTGCAAACTTTGTAACTGGTGAAGTGTAGAAGGAAAACGAAGATTAAGGATTGCCTCAACCTTTAAAGAATCCACTCGAATCCCTTGACACGAAACGATAAACCTAGAAGTCGGTCAGATTCCATGCAGAAAATGCACTTATGAGGATTCAAACGTATACGGTAGAACTGACATTAGATGAAAATGGCTTGGAGGTGGGTTGGATGATCGACTTGGCACATTGAGTGAGTGGGTAAATCGTCCAGATATGGTTGGATGATGTTCTTGATATCATGGAAAGAATAAGACATCGCGTGTTGAAAAGTTGCACCAACATTCTTGAGACCGAAAGGGAGTTTTCAATAGGCAAAAGTACCCCAAGGACAAATAAAAGCAGTCTTATGTTGGTCCTCGGGAACAATGTTGATTTGATTATACCTGGAGAAACCATCCATTAGAGAGAAGATTTCACTTCCAGCGAAATTGTCGACAATCTGATCGATGAAGGGGGTAGGAAAGATGTCTTTAGGAAAAGCTTTGTTGATATCCCTATAATCAACGCATACACGAATTGTGCCTTGTTTCTTATCAATCAGGACAAGATTGGAAACCGATTCTGTGAGAGCCACTGGATAAATAAATCCGTCTTTAAGAAGTTTCTCAACTTTGAGTTTGATAACAACCTCTTTAAGTGGGTGAACTGGATGAAGGCATTGTCGGACAAGTTTAGCGTCGGGGTATATCTTGATCTCATGTATCACAATCTCAAGGTCGATAGCTGGCATTTCTTTGTAGCTCTAGGTGAATATGTCACAAAATTCTTTGAAAAGAGATTTATAGGTGACGATTTCGTCAGAGGAACACAAAGCTCCGATATGGACATTTTCAACAATCCCAGGTTTGATGGATATTCAAGGGGAATAGTGGGTGAGATATTGCTTAAGTTCCCTTTAGAAAACACATCGTGTGCGGACTCGGGAACGATTGAGACGACGACAACGGTCGACGGGGTCGAGATCCATTGATAGTTCTCAATGGTATGTTGCACCAGAAAGAGGATGGAATGATGATGTCCATCATCCCAAGGGGTGTCTTCCATGATAGACATAATCATCTTGTCTGTGGGAAAAATGAAACGGAAAGGATTTGGAGATAACTCACCAAGAGAGGGGGTAGAAGGCGTTTCCTATTGAATGGCCTAATAGGTAGATTCGACCGAACTTAACGACATTTGTCGCAGTAACGAAAATGATCTCCAGGGTCAGGTACTATCCATGGGTCATGAGACACAGGAAGTTTGTGAATTGAGGTGGAGATCATGTTGATTGAAGTAATAGACGAGCGTGCAACATTGGGTAGTGGAATGGGGAAAGTACCCATTAACAAAGAGTCTTTTAGAAGGCCTACACCGATGTTCTCATAACCCGCTGGGGTTTTAACGATAAACGGTGCATTGCCAGTATGGGTATCGGAATTAAAGAAGGCTAGTTGGTCGATAGTGATGACCTTTCCTTGATGTGGGAAAAGTACCACATTGAAAAGGGTCGACACAACTGTGCACATGGAATCGATCCAGCTGCGGCCAAGTAGAAGATTGTAATCAAGGGGAGCATCAAAGACTTCCACTTTGACTTGGACCATTTTGCCTTCTAACATGATGGGCAATGAAGGAATAACAGCGTAGGGCTTAAAACTGGATCCGTTGAAGGCTTTAAGAGTGTTCTGGCATTCATTCAAAGAAGGAGAGCCAATGGCTTTCCAACAGGCAAGGGACATGACACATGTCGAGGCACCCTCATCGATAACGGTTCAGAAAATGTTTTTGTTAGAGACAATCACTTGGATCTGGAACGCGAGTTGAGGGTGTAATCCTGGAATGTGATCTTCCAAGTCAAAAATTATTAAATTCGTATCCGTCGGATCGATTCCACCAATATCTTTCAACAGTTCCTTTCGTTGTGTGGGACAACTTTGAAGGACTTCAAGGGTTTACATCATTGACCCCTGATCGAAATATTTCATCGAATGTTCGACTTCATCTCATTCATTCACACTTCATGGATTGTACCAGAGTACCTTGGGAGTCATTGAAATTAATGGTGATTTCCCTCGAACTTGTTAAGAGTTTCATCAATGGCTGGTAATCAAGTGGTTTCTGCCATGTTCGACTTCAACACATGTAATCACATGGTTAGATTCGTACTTTTGGGTGATGAGGTTGAAGACCCTGGATATCATCTCTTTGTCCAGGTTACGATGGAGTATGTATAATTTGCGACACATAGATCCACTTTGTATATCTCGTGGCTATGTCGTCTTAATTTGAATTTTCTCGCATAGATCCATAATGTATTCCTAGTGGCTATGCTATATTTTGACATCATGGATCCACAGTGTATCATTGGTGGCCATGACCTATGTCTACAATGTCATCCGTCTGTGATCTGAGTATGGGAATTCCTGCCTCAGAATTAGTATATTTTATATTCTGTAGATGCTTGGTTGTTCACAAGTTTCCGATTAGGTGTTCTCCTAGTTTCTGAAACACACATGCAGTTTACAAAGTCTTTCGGCTGTCACTAATTCTGACCTCATACTTTGGGTTTTCATAGGAGTGGGAATGGAAGCATTCAACGCACGATATCCAGGTGGTAGTGTTGGGGTGACATTGGGCATTCGCGGTGCACTGATGGCAGCGAGACTAACCACAGTAAACCCAATGTGAACACTCGTAAACCCAATGTGAACACTAGATCTAGAACAAAACAGGACAGGACATGACTCCTTCCCTAAGTTTTGACTATTGAATTACCTAGTAGGAAGGAACAAGTAACATACATTTGTATCGCTTCCTAGGGTCTCTATTGCTCCCGCTTCGCTCTGGTGCTCTCGTGAGGTCAAGACCAAGACAACACAAACCAACCAAAGTGAAGATAGAAAAATATTCAACTGTCAACTTATGTGTATGATCAAGGAATTACACAATAAAGTGAGAATGAATTTATGGGAAAGGGACATGCCACTGTATCATATTAATTGAAAGTAGAAGATTACAACCTGATCCCCTTGATGTCGCAAGCTTCCTTTCGATGGCTCTTGGCTCCAACACACACACTTTTTCAATCCTTGCATGAAGAAGATCAAATCCTCTAGATAGACTTGCTAGAGTCTCCAAGCTCCTATTCAAGCTAAGTCCTTCACACAATTCTTTCACCAATTCTCCAATGAATATTTCTTAACCTTTTCCATGAGAATTCCATCAATATATAGGAGAGAATGAGATGGTTTCTTAGATAAGAATGATCCCACAATATCGGGGAATCCAGTACAAGGATAATCTTTCGAATGCCAACCCATTCTTCTAGAAGATTCCCTTCTAGAACCATCGAGAATTCATCTTTTTCCAAGCTTTAGAGAAGGTTCACACCCTATCTATGTAGCACAGTGTGAGAAGTTTTCACCCTAGCTTAAAGCAGCCTGTGAGAATGGGTCATTCTCACACCCTGGGATATTAACAACTTGCGAACTCTCTTCAAAAGTAAGTTTTCTGGGAAAAGATGAATGTCACTTTTCTCAGGAGAAAGTTCTTATGAGGAGCCTGAGTACACCATCATCAATACACCATCATGATGACCAAAATCAAGGGTAACACCTCTAAAAAGGCTCTTTGATCTCAAAATGGGATATGGGTGCCTATAGTAGTTATTTCATACCAAGGATGGATCTTGGTGTCCTGACCATGGTAAAGCAGTGAAAAGAAGAGACATATCAACTAAATTAATATTTGAGGGCTCTTAGGATAAAATTGGGTCTTAAACCATTACCTTCATCCGTTAAAGGGGATATTTAGCCACCAATTGGGATACATATGCAATTAGGGTAAAATTTTTACCAAGGATGGGATTTTTTATTAATTTATATAAAACATACCCTATATAAGATATCATTATCATTAGAGTGGTATGTGGATGCCATTAGAAGGTTTTATGCATTAGGGATGTGTACTAGAGCTTTGACAATGGTTGGGTCGCGAGTCAAGGGAATTAGGAACTAAGTTAATATTCTTGATCTAATAGGCCATGATCAAGGCCTCAATCTACAACATAGTTCCTTTACAGTGAATCTTTGTCACATAAGTAGGATATGGTTATAATAATGAGTTTTTTAATAGTAGGAATGGGTCTCAAGGACTTTACCATAACAAAGGGAGGACAATAAGGGACTTATTCCATAAATGGATTTGTAAGGCTCAATATCCATGAACATCACCTTCAACATAATCCCTTTAGAGGAGATATTTGGCCTCCAAGTTGAATATGTGTACCATTATGAAATATTTTGCACTAGGGACATGTGCATTAAGTAATTAGCCATGGCCAAGCGAGGAAAATAAGTCCCTTGGGTCATTTATGAATTCTTTAGGGATTAAGGGACATAATCAATGCCCTAAACCACATAACATGTTGTCTATAGGGAATCATGAACATTTGAGTGTGGTATGGGTATTGTTATAATATTTTGTGTATGAAAGATGTCTATGAAGGATTTAACCATGTTTGGGGGATAAATCCAAGGAATTAGGCCTTGAAAAAATATTATTGGTTAATAGGCCATGATTAAAGCCATGAACTACAACATGAGACATTTAAAGGGGATCTTTTGCATACGGGCTGGATGAAGTTTCCACTAGAATTTTTTGTGTAGTATGGATTTATGTTGGGGCCTTGATTATGATTAGGTGATGAAAATAGGTTCCTTAATCCATAAAGTATGATCAAGGCTTTTAACTACAATATCATCCCTTTAAAGGAGACATTTTTCATATGAATGAGAAAGGGTTTCCATTAGGATTTGTTTTGTAGCCAGGATGGGTCTTCGGTCCCTGACCATGATTAGGGGATGAAAATAAGGTCCTTAATCCATAAATGAGTGTAAATAGTCTTATGGGACATGGAATATTCTTCAAACAACTAAAAAAAAACTTTTAGAAATTAACTTTGTTGTGTAGGTGACCACCCTTCAAACATGCATTTTTCAAAGACATTAAAAGGTTAAATGATTGAATAATAGCTAAACATATATGACCACCCATATTGCTCGATTATGTCATCACTCTATGATTTCAATGTTCAACGTGTTACATCCGCATTCTCAATCAAGGTATTTAGCATGTTTATGCATGGAAACAATTCCTCTTTGTATCCCACCTTGTGGAATCACAAGACCTTAACATTGAAATCCTTGGGTTCCTGTCCTTGGCTTATTTTTCTGCTGGCAATGATTTATGGAAGGTTCAACATCATTGTACATATCATAGATGAATGAATAAGTAGGCTTTGAGGCAATGTTGAGTAGCAACACCATGTCCATGACACAATGAAAATACACAATGAAAAGAATTGTAATGCTCTTTGTCATTAAGTGTATAACAAAATTAAATTCATAGATATATACAAGCCATATAAATAGCCTTGTGTATATTATCAACTATATAATGTACATCTAACTGTCTTATAAAATTATTACATGACATCATGAATTTATTTTAGTCTTCTTTTTTGCTTTCTAGTTCTTAATGATGCAGAAGAATTGTATAAAGCCCAACTGCCTGCCTAAAACGAAGGAGACAACTGGACACGCAGATGTAATTAAATACGTTTCCATGGGTACATTGTGAATTTAAAATCTGAATCATTAATGTAATGGATGGGAGGAAAGTGCATTAGCATTTATGTATTGAAGATAAACTGGTTTTGGAGCATATGTTCCTATCCGCCGGATGTAATAGGTTTTGGAGTTACTTCACACACACCTAGGATTTATTTTTCCTAAGGTTTTCACTTGTTTATTAGTCATATTTAGTCATTATCTAGTCTCCTATATTTTAGGGGAGAATATTCCACCTGGAGAATATTCTCTTTCAGCTGACACTTCAATTTGACTAGTTGAGTTGAGTTTAGATATTGCATTGGTTTTGTCACCATGCAACATTGGGATCATTACCAACTCACTACTCTTTGTTCAGTCAATTAACTGAAGACTAGTTGACTAGTTAACTCAGCTAGGTGGCAGTTCACTCTTGTAACTGCCTGAGAGACTAGACTACGTGGCAGTTTACTCTTGTAACTACTGGTGTGTGTCCAGACCAATCTATACCACCACTATGGCTCATTATTTACTTATGTGTCCTATATCTATTGTAAATGATTCACTCTTTATGTGTGGAATACATTTAATGAGAATTCTTCCATTCTTTCTACCTTGCTTCTTCTTTCTCAATTTCTCTCTGCAAATGTGTGTAGTATTTTCTAGCTAGATCTATTATGTGTCATTTAAACACATTTATATGGTATTAGAGCAGATGGAATACTAAGAAAAAGCTACACCAAATCATTTTTTGCAGGTACAAAAGATTGAATACAACAAAAGATGGATTATTCGTCGGAAATACTTCTCATGCCTCATAACTATTTGGAATGGAATCCAAAAATTCTGCTTCATCTTAGATGTAGAGGCTTGTACCAAATAACATGGAAATTGAAGTAGATCATGATTTTGTCGATGGGAAAAAATTATTTTCTCAATAGATAAGATATGGCCATAGGAAGTATTGGCATGTTTGTTTCTCCCGAACTTTTCCATCAAGTATATGAAGAATCACAAGTATTAACTGCAAATGAACTATGGACCAGATTGGAGGTTCTATTTGGGAATAAAGAATATTGTGAATATTTCATGTAGGAGGTTGAACAGATAGAGCCAGAAGAGAAGCCATCAGAAGATCAAGTCTCTTATTATGAAGAGTCTTCTACAAAAGTTTTTGCAGAAATTTTTATTCCATTAATTGAAGATGATGTCTACTCCATTTCAGATTTGTTTTCTGAAATTCATGCGGAAGATATATGGCATGCATCTCAGGAGTCACATGCAGACACTTTTGCATGCATTAAGCATGCATCTCAGGAGAAAAAAAGTGATCCATGCACATCAAACTCAATTCTGATATTTTCTGAGCCAATTTTGCAGAAACAAATTGGATATTTGAGTTCCTCTCAGGAACATATCCAATTTCAAAAAAAAAAATCATCCAAAATAGAGTTCAGAAAATGAAGTCATGATCATTTTAAAATCAACACAATTTCAACATTTTTCCAGAAATGGTTGCACGTTTTTCAAAATTTCATCCAAAATTTATTTGGATATTATTCATTACAAGAAGATAAAGTGGATATGTGTGGAAACATCAATGATGCATATACTTCATCGGATTTGTGCAGATATCTACATCTTCAACAAAATCTTCAAAGAGCAGAAACTTGCATAGTTGCGAGCTCTTCTTGGAGTGAAGGACATCATTGCTTGGCAAATGCCTTTTCTTTCTTATCATTTTTTATTTTATGCATTGTAATTTGAGGGGGAGTTTTTTTCCCATGAGGTTTTCCCTCTTTCCTCATTTAGTTCACTGTATCTTTTGTATTTGGGTACCTAACATGGCCTCGTATCCATGACCCATTCTTTATTTTCACCATAGTGATGCTAAGGGGGGTGTTGGAGTTACTTCACACACACCTAGGATTTATTTTTCCTAAGGGTTTTACTTGTTTATTAGTCATTATCTAGTCTCCTATATTTTAGGGGAGAATATTCTCTTTCAGTTGACACTTTAGTTTGAATAATTGAGTTGAGTTTAGATGTTGCATTGGTTTTGTCACCATGCAACATTGGGATCATCACCAACTCACTACTCTTTGTTCAGTCAATTAACTGAAGACTAGTTGGCTAGTTAACTCAGCTAGGTGGCAGTTCACTCCTGTAACTGCCTGAGAGACTAGACTGGGTGGTAGTTTACTCTTGTAACTACTGGTGTGTATCTAGATCAATCTAGACAACCACTATGGATCATTATTTACTTATGTATCCTATATCTATTGTAAATTATTCACTCTTTATGTGTGGAATACGGGTAATCAAAATTCTTCCATTCTTTCTATCTTGCTTCTTCTTTCTCAAATTCTCTCTACAAATGTGTGTAGTATTTTCTAGCTAGATCTATTATGTTCAGGTTCAACACATTTACAATAGACATTTATGTGTGTTTAATTCAATTAGGTAGATTTAATTTAATGGATTAGATAGTTTTATAAGCGTAAGAGGGAAAACGGATGATAGACACCCTTAACCCTTGTATCATTTTAACATAATCCATAATTCATAAGCTGTAGAGCTACAGAGAAGAATAGAGGAATGCATTTTTTAGTTGTTATTTTCCATGTACAGGAGAACTCGAATTAATAGAAGAAATATTTGATTCCAATCTATGTGTTTGTTATGGTTGTTGGAACCACCAGTTAAATGGTATGTTGCAAGGAGTGCATGCAGGAACCCTTTTGGAAGCCTTGGATTCGCAGCAAAAGCTCAGAAGGGATAGAACCTTTGAGAAGATAAAAGGGAGGAAGAGGCTGAAATAATCTCACAAAAGTTAATTTGAGGAGGGAGGATGCCACATCATTTGGAAAGAATTCCTTGTGAAGTTGAAACAGATGGTGGAATCGCTTAAAGGAAAACTGTCGAAGTTTTGTAGGCTATAGGATCTGATAGACCAACAAAGGGATTAAGACTGAGAGGAGTAGTGACCGTTAGATTTGGATCAATGAGGGTCATTGATCTTGTATGTGAATTTACTATATCGGGGATCGGGAAGTGGAGTATTTCAAGATTGGACTCGAGAGTTGAAAAATCTTGGGTTGTGAAATCTTGATACATCCAGGACCATTGGATCGAGGGAGGCACACAACTTTTGATCTTGTAGAAGGCATGATTTCAGAGTAGGGGATCCATAGAGGAAGAGGAAAAGCTGTTAGTTGTTCGCTTGAGTTACAAAAGATGGAAAATCCTTGTGGACAGGTGGCAAGAGCTCACCTGTAATTAGAGTAAAGTGGAGGAAACAAGTGACGTGTATGTGTCGCATTGGCAGAGTCCACATAGAATTTGACTTATCGCGTTTCGAGGATTCGCAAGGAAAGAGCACAGAAGATTGACACTCTGACTCGCGAAGTCACGAATTGCAAAAGGTTCTTGTGTTAAGGATTGGCTGTGGTCATATCAAAAAAGGGGCTAAAGAGGGGGCTTACACCTTAAGCCCATTCAAAATTTCACATTTTGGTTATCACCAAGAGCCGTGGAATTTCATTTGGAGTGCCGAAATCATGAGACCCGAATCCTTTGTGGGCTTAACCAAGGAGTTATGTTAACCCTTGTCAAGGTTTAGAGGAAATCCTGTGTGGATCTCAGCCTGAGGGCAGGAGGTCTACGCTAGTTGTGGTATTAGAGTTTGATTCTGTCTGTATATTGCAAGCAGAGGGAGTCAAGGGAAAAGGAGGAGTCTGATTCTGATTCTTTGCTTTCTACAAGAAAGAGAAAAGATGAATTTTATAGCCATGTCGTCGAGAAGAAGAGAAAGGCCGATACCTGATCCAACAGTGGAAAGAGAAATGTGTGCATTACGTGCCAGACTTGATGCTATGGAGACAAAACATAGGAGAATAGTTGACTCTAGGGATATTAGCAAAGCTGAAAGAGAAAATGAAGCTGGAAACAAAGGAGAAGAAGTTGCATTCAAAGATGTTGCAGAAGAACGCCTATTCAGAGTTGTTGCAAGGATAGGTGTTAGGGAAAAAATAGGCATTCCAAAGTACAAAGGAAACCTAGATGTTCAAGAGATTCTATACTGGATTAGAGATCTAGACAAACACTTTGACTATGAGGATGTCAAGGAAGACAAGAAAGTCAAACATGTCATTACTAGACTTAAAGGGCATGCAAAATTGTGGTGGGATGAACTGCAGGCTGACAGATGTTCTAAGGGAAAGTAGAATATCAAGAGATGGGATAGAATGGTTGCAAAAATGAAAGCCAATTTTATACCCAGTGATTATCAAATAAATTGGTTTCGAAGGATGCAGAATTTGAGACAGAAGTTGATGTCAGTCAAAAGAATACACTGAAGAGTTCTATAGGATAAGCATCAGAGCAGGTCATTTGGAAAGCGTTGATGAGAAAGTTTCTAGGTATTTGAATGGTCTACGATATGACATTTAGGATGAGATGAGCCTGATGACCATCTGAACCGTAGAATATGCTTATCAGATGGCTCTAAAAGATGAAGAGAATCTGAGCTGAAAGAAAGGTCAAAGAGGCCGAGGAAGAAGTCAAAGCAGAGGCAAGACAATTGCCTAGGACAGAACATAGAAGACTAAAGAAGAGGGGAAGAAACCTCAATCTCAATCTGAGAGAGGAGGAATCTCACAAGGGAGGTAGTATGCTAATAGAAATATTTTTCCTCGAGCCAGAGGAAGAGGAAGAGGCAGAGGAGGTGAAGTGAAATGCTTTGTCTATGGAAAAATCAGACATAAATCCTATGAGTGTCCAGATAGGAAGAAAGATGGTGGTGAAACTCACATTGTCGAATCTCAAGGATGGAATGTTGAGGAAGAGGAAGTTAAGGGAGGAAGATCCTTAATGATGAGGAAAGTTGTCTTGAAACCAAAGAAGGAGCCAGAGAACCCATCCCAAAGAAACAGTTTGTTTCAAACTACTTTCAAAACCAAAGATAGGGTATGCAAGGTCATAGTGGACAATGGTAGCACAGACAATATTTTATCCACATAAATGGTAGAAAACTGGAGCTAGAGACTCTTGCGCATCCAATCCCATACAAAGTTTCATGGCTACAAAAAGGACATCAGGTAAATGTCACTAAACAATGTTTAGTTGAATTTTAAATAGGAGGATATAAAGATGAGGTATTATGTGATGTCATTCCCATGGATGTTTATCATGTATTGTTGGGTAGACCATGGAAATATGAAAAAAATGTGGTGCATGATGGGAGAAAGAACACATAAACTCTGGAGAAAAATGGTAGGACGCACATGTTGTTGCCAATTAAGGATAAAGAAGTGAAACTGGAGATGAGAAACACTATACTTCTCATGAGTGGGAAGGAACTTCTTAAGGAAGTCAAGAAAAAGGAAGACACACAATTCATCTTGGTTAGGAAACCCATAATTGTTTTGAACAACACTAGGATAGATGATTTACCGGAAGAAATCCAAGAGTTGCTGGAAGGATTTGCTAATATAGTAGTTGACGAACTACCTTATTCATTGCCACCAATCAAGAGTATAATCCATCATATCGATCTTATACCTAGAGCCATTTTTTCGAACAAAGCGACATACATATTGACGCTGCAATAGAATGAAGAAGTTAAGAGACAGATCTAAGGCTTAATAGACAAAGGATTGATTCGGGAGATATTGAGTCCATGTGTTGGTCCAACAGTGCTTAGCCCAAGGAAATATGGTGGCTAGAGAATGTGTATAGACTCAAGGGAAATAAAAAAAAATACCATCAGGTATAGGTTCCCATTCCCAAAGATGGATGACTTGATGGATTGCTTGAGTGGAGCAAAGTTTTTTTCAAAGATTGATTTGAAAAGTGGATATCATCAGATTAGAATGAGAGAAGGTGATGAATGGAAGACAACATTCAAGACGAACGAAGGGTTGTATGAATGGCTTTCCATGCCATTTGTCTTGACGAATGTGACCAATACTTTCATGAGGTTGATGAATGAAGTCCTAAGGGATTTCATTGGGAAATCCATCATTGTATATCTTGATGATATATTAATTTTAAACAAAACTGAAGAAGAGCATTTGAATCATTTATTTGCAGTAATGAGAAGGTTAAAGAAAGAGAAATTACTGATCAACATGAAGAAATCGTCATTTATGAGGACATAACTCATTTATTTGGGTTTTGTTATCTCTGCAAATGAATTGAAAATGGATCCGAAAAAGATAAAGGCGATTAGAGATTGGCCATTGCCAAAGAGTGTGTTTGAAGTTCGAAGCTTCCATGGTTTGGCTAGATTCTATAGGAAATTCATACAAAAATTCAATGGAATTAGCGCACCAATGATGGATACGGTGAAGAAAAGACATAAATATTTTCACTAGACGGAGGAAGCGGAGAAGATCTTCAACCTGTTGAAGAAGAATATCACTGAGCAACCAATTTTGCTTTTCCCAGATTTCAGCAAGACATTCCAGGTCAGGTGTGATGCGAGTGGATTTTCCATTGGAGTGGTCGTGACCCAAGACAATAGGTCAATCATGTATTTCAGTGAAAAACTAAATGAAGAAAATATTAAGTACTCCACGTATGACAAAGAATTCTATGCAGTCATACAAGTGCTAAAGAAATGGAGGCACTATTTGGTTCTAAAAGAGTTCGTTTTGTACAGTGGTAACCACGCTTTGCAATTCATGAATCGATGGGAGAATTTGAACCAAAAACATGCTAAATGGGTTGAATACATGCAAAATTTTACTTTTGTGAGTAAGCATATTTCTGGAACTGCTAACAAAGTTGTTGATGCTTTGAGCAGGAAATGTTTTCTTATGCAGTAATTTAGAGTTAAGACTTTGGGTTTTAATAACCTCAAAGAAATGTACAGGGATGATCCATATTTCAAAGAGGCATATGAGCTGTCTAAGAATCCAATTTGATGCAGGAGCATCGTAAGCATCCATCCAAGAAAGCAACATAAAAGTCCGAAGATAGCTGGAAGACCTCCAATGCACATTTTTTAAATGTTTTTGAAGCATTAATGTAATGGTTAAAGGGAAGCATACTTGCATATTGTAAACAAATCATGAGCGATTCACTTTCATCTATAGAAGGTAGAGGCATTTATGCATAGTTAATGAAAGTAGGTAGGTTTGAATTAGAGATTAGACAGTTTAGAAGAACAGGAGGGAAAACGGATATAGACACCCTCATCTTTGTATCATGGTATCATTAGATCATTGTAACATTAGCATTGAGCAGAACAAGAAGAAAGTTGTAGCAAAAAGTTGTAGAGAAGAACGCATGTACAAAAGCTTTGGATTGATATATGAAGCTTTGAATTAGACTCATGGTGTTATGATGTTTTTTGTGTATACATGTTGACTGGTATGCTGATAGTTGTTTATTCTCTTTGTTATGCATTTACTTGAAATACTATGTTGTATGTATGATTTCATGTTGGATGTTGGAAGTTTGAGAGAGAGAGAATGAGTTTCAATTGTTTCTCTTCCTGAGTGAGAGAAGTTGCTACAAGGAGTGCAATGAAGCACCACAAGGAGTGAATTGACAAAGGTTCAGAGTTATCTCTGAAAGCTCAGGAGGGATACCGTTGTTCTCATTCCAGCAAAAGTGCAAGTGAAGCACAGGAGCCGTGCAAGGCATGCGCAGGCTAGCTAAGTCCTTAGAAGTTATTAAATAAGGGGGAAGAGAGAAAGACTGTTGTCGCAGAAGGTGCACAGAGTCGAGAGTTCAAATACACAGAAGTATTTGAAGGTCTGCTGCAAGGAGTGTGAGCAGAGACCCATTTTCGTGGCTTAAATTTACCAAAGAAAGATCAAAAGGTGTAGTGCCTTTGAAGTGTTCGAAGGAAGGTAGGAAGAATAATCTTCATGTAGAAGGTTAAGTTCTAGTGAAAGAACATTGGCTCATTCCATAGAGGTTCTTGAGGGAAGAATCGAACCATCGAAATTCTCTGTGGAGAATTCAAGAAATACCAAGGACCGTAGGATCCAGTAGAGCTGTGGGGAAGTTAAGCATTGGATGAATCCATCCTTCAAAAGGTAGGATCCAATGTGGACTTTTGATCGTGACTGTTGGACCATCGAGATAATTTTTGCATTTTAGGGTTTGTAGGTCTGAAGTGTGGACGAAACCCTTGGTCACTCGAACTCCCAAAGCGCGAACTAGATTATCATGTTTGAAGGCAAGGAGTAGAATTTTTGATGTTTCAGAATTTTGGAGATCGGCATTTTGGGGGTCCTGATGATAAGGAGTCAGGCATAGTAGAGAAAAAATCCTGAAGTTGTGAGTTGCGACAGAACTTGATGTGAATTTTGGGATTTCAGTAATTCAGAATTCAAAATACCACAAGTCCTGATGACAAGGAGCCAGGGGCCTTGGTATTGAAAAATCCAGAGTTTCAAAACCCAGAAAGAAATCCTTGAGGTAACATTTTGGCATTTTGGGGATCGGGGTTTTGGAATTCATGTTGACAAGGATTTGGGACACTTCACATCAGAAATCCTGAATTTGCGAAACATGAAATATTTGTGAAGGCGTGTTTCGGAATTTTAGTGTTTCGAGGTTCGAGAATTTAGGATTTGTGGTGACAAGTGTTTTGGGATCGAGAGTTTAAAACTCTTGGTACCCAGAAGCCTGAAATAACGTGAGTCGTTGTATCTTAAGGAAGGCCATCAACCATTGATTCCATAGAAGGCATCGCTTCATAATTCGGGGTTTCGATGTGATAGGGGAATGATAGTCGAAGACTGATTGAAGTTCCAAAAGTTGGGAAATGTGACAGATCATACGAATCCACATCAAAAACCGAGGATAGCTGAGAGGATAGGTGGCGAGTTTTCGTCAACATTCAGAGTCAGACCCTGTTGATGGTTTCGGGGTTCGGGGGTGGGAGATTCAGGAAACCTCATGTCAGGATTCACGAAATCACAAAGTTTGAAACCCCGAAAAAGAGAAAAACCCATTTAGGAGCCAAAAATTGATGAACGTGTTGAGATTCGGCAATTCAACACTTTAGGATACAAGAGATTGGGGTTCCCTATTCTAGAATTCCCGAAGTCACAAAACGCGATACAGAAGAAGAGGGGGGTGCAGCTACAGACTTCGAAGTTTCGTCATTTTGGGTTTTGACAGGTGGAAGGGCCGAGAACCTCGACAATAGGGATCATGAAATCATGAAACCTAAATTCCTTTGTGGCTTGAACAAAGGGGTTTATTAAACCAAATCCTGAGCGGATCTCAGCCCGAGGGTAGGGGGTTTTCTTCAGTTGTGGTATCAGAGAAAAAAACAATTTCTTTGCTTTCTATAGCAGGGGAAAGGAGGAACATTTTCAGCCATGCCACTGAGAAGAAGAGATAGACCAATGCTTGATCCAGCAGTGGAAAGAGAAATGCACGAACTACGTGCTAGGCTTGATGCCATGGAGATAGCAAAGAGGTGCACAGTTAATGCTGGGGATATCAACGAAACTGAAAGTGAAAATGAAGCTTGAAACAAAGGAGAAGAAGTTGCAATCAAAGATGCTACGGATGAACGCCTATTCAGGGTTTTTGCTAGGATAGGTGCCAGGACAAAAATGAAGATTCCCATGTATGAGGGGAACCT
The DNA here is from genome assembly GCA_009831015.1 of Picea engelmannii. Classification (NCBI taxonomy): domain Eukaryota; kingdom Viridiplantae; phylum Streptophyta; class Pinopsida; order Pinales; family Pinaceae; genus Picea; species Picea engelmannii. Next base: position 136,570 of record ML795930.1, read on the forward strand.
CCATGTTGAAGAGCTTCTAGAATGGATTAGAGCTCTGGATAAGTACTTCTACTATGAGGATGTCGAGGAAGACAAGAAGGTCAAGCACATTGTCACAAGACTTAAAGGGCATGCAACATTATGGTGGGATGAACTGCAGGCTGACAGACACTGTAGAGGCAAGTAAAAATTCAAGAGTTGGGATAGAATGGTTGTGAAGATGAAAGCCAAATTCATACCCAAGGATTATCAAATTACTCTGTTTTGAAGAATGTAGAATTTGAGACATAAGATGATGTCAATGAAAGAATACACTGAAGAGTTCTACAAGATAAACATTATAGAACGTCATCGGGAAAGTGATGATGAAAAGGTTGCTAGGTACATGAATAGTCTGCGATATGACATTCAGAATGAGATGAGCATGATGAACATTCAGAATGTAGAAGATGTTTATCAGATGGCTTTGAAAGATGAAGAGAAGCTAAGCCAAAATCAAGGTCAAAGAGGTCGAGGTAGAAGTCAAGCTAGAGGCAAAGCAATTGCCCAAGACAGAACTCAAAAATATGAAGAAGAGGGGAAGAAAATCAAACCCAAACTGAGAGAGGGGGAATCTCACAGAAAGGACAGTATACTGATAGAAATAGTTTTCTTCGTACCAGAGGAAGAGGAATAGGCCGAGGAGGTGAAGTGGAATGTTTTGTTTGTGGGAAAAATAGATGTAAATCTTATGAGTGTCCAGATAGGAAGACAGAAGGTGGTGAAACTCACATTGCCGAAGCACAAGAATGGAATATTGAGGCAGAATATGCTAAGGGTGGAAGATCTTTAATGATGAGGAAATTTCTCTTAAAGCTAGAGAAGGAGGCAGAGAACCCAGCCCAAAGGAACAGACTTTTTTAGACTACTTGCAAGACCAAAGATAGGGTATGCAAAGTCATCATGGACAATGGTAGCATAGACAATCTCATTTCTATAGAGATGGTAGAAAAGATGGAGTTGGAGACTATCATACATCCAAGCCCATATAGAGTTTTGTGGCTATAAAAAGAACATTAGGTAAATGTCACTAAACAGTGTTTACTTGAATTTAAAATAGGAGGATATAAGGATGAAATATTATGTGATGTCATTCCCATGGATGTTTTTCATCTATTGTTGGGTAGACCATGGCAATATGATAGAAATGTGATTCATGATGATATAAAGAACACATACACCCTGCAGAAGAATGGGAGAACTGATCAGAATCTAGACCAGGGGTCTAAAAAATGCTCAATTTTCAAAGTGCTTGGAATGCAACGAAAACGGTGCCATTGCGTCCGTCTCGTTCTCCTGATTCCGGCGGTATATTTATTTTCGCAAACAGAGTCCGTATGGAGAAGTTATTGAGGTCTGTTCGCCGAGCCAAACAAGCAAAATTTTGATGCTGACTGGGCAGGCCGTACAGCTGACGTGGCAGGCCGTACAGATGATGTGGTAGGCCGTACAGCTGACGTGGTGGCCGTACAATGACGTGGCATGTCCGTACAGGACACGTGGCAGCTTCTGGGCATGACACGTGTCATGCATTTTTGGCATTTTCGGCACGCAGTTTGACCAATCATGAGGTGACACGTGTCACCACTGGATGGGTGACACGTGGCACCAGGATGACATCAACAGCACGCATGGCAGTAGAGTTGGCAGTTTGGTGACGTGGCAAGTTCTGGTTAGTTGGCATTTGGACGAATTATAATTGGACACGTGGCTTATATTTGGCGAATAGAAAGGTGCCACGTGGCCCAATCAAGGGCGGCCACATGGCGCCCGGTTATTGGCTGTTGATATTTGGGTTGTATTGTGAAAAATGAATGGAGGCTGTGGGGTTCGACCCCCGGACCTCCATACCATACAAAGGTTTCAATTATGCCCGCCGACCATTGCACCACGCACTAGTTCTTATTGTGCCTATGCAAAAGAAATTATTTGAATTGACAACAAAGTTTAAATGGTGGGGGGTCGAGCCGGGGCTAGCCCCGACCCCCGGTTCTATTAGCATAGATATGACCATGTATCATTTCGAACGGGAGCTATATACATTGGTTGGCGCGAATTGACATTTCAACTATAGCCACGCGTTGGTATAACCTTTGGAACGGAGCTCTCGCCCTACGACCCATGGTCGTATTGTTCCAACATATGACCGTTTATATTTCATACAGCGTGGTGTTTTAATGTACAGCCCATGTATTATTATACGTGGGAATTTTTGTGGTTTAATACATGCCACAATATTATATGCACGGTTAGTTGTGTTATAATGTGACCAAGCCAAGTTTTAAACCGCGCGGGATTTGGGTTGTGACTTGTGTTAAACCCACGGTCCTTTCATATTACATTTAACCAATTGTTAAAACCACGCGCGTGGATTTGGTACAATTAGTTTGGTGCGTTTTTGGAGCGGGAGTCCGCCTTTTTTGGCTATTGGCTATTTTTAGCTTTTCTAACTCCAGCTACTCCAATTTTAGTGGAGTTTTGTTGAGGAAAAGAAGGAGGAGTTTGTTATGGGCATAACTGGAGCTAGGGAAAACCATTCTGGATGAAATTTGGATGGATTTTGGGTCTCTTGGATCTTATGGAGCCAATGGAGCAGGTTTTAGAGCCATATGAGGTCATTTGCAGGTGATTTTGCTTCAGGGAAGCTTTCAGGGCCACCAGGGCCATTTCAGTGCTGGAGCTGTTTGGAGGCTATGTACATCCATTTTTGGTGATTCAAAAGCCTAGGTCTGATATTTTAGACCTTATGAATATGATGGCAGAGGTTTCAGAACCTATTGAGGTCATATTCACCTTGAAATTCTCCATGCAAGATTGAGGGCCCACCAGGGCCATTTGGGGAAAGTACTGTATAAGGTACAATTTCACTGTTTAGTGTTTGGGAAAGAGCATGTTCAGCTAATTCCTATCTTCTGATTCTGTATTTACAGTCAGATTTGTCTTTTGAGACACTCATGTTCTTGTATTATCATTTGTAGCATTTTTAATACAAGAGGACAAGCCTATTATTGGAGGTTTGGTCCAGCAGATGTAGCCTGAAGTGGGTGAACTGCTTTATCATCTTGGTTGCTGTGATTTTGATGTGTTATTTGCTGCATTATATACTGCTGTGTTTTGGTTTATAACACATATTTAATCATGTCAAAGAACCTTTCCTCACACATGAACTTTGCAAAGAAAAACCAAGAACTTAACACATAAACCTATTGCACATTTTAAACACATGAAGCAAGGTCCTGTTAAGGTTTAATTTAATGAGGTAGAGGGTGCTTGCATAGCATAACAAGTCAGCCTTCTATTTTCAGATCAAGAACTCACATGTTATTGTCGATTAAGGATAAAGAAGTGAAACCAGAGGTGGGCAACACTGTACTTCTCATGAGTGGGAAGGAACTTCTTAAGGAAGTTAAGAAGAAGGAAGACACACAATTTATTGTGGTCAAGAAGCCTAAAATTGTTTTGACTAGTACAAGGATTAATGATTTACCAGAAGAAATCCATAAGTTACTGGAAGCGTTTGCTGATATAGTAGTGGACGAACTACCTTGTTCGTTGCCATCGATTAGGAGTATAAGCCATCACATTGATCTTATACTCGGAGCCAGTTTACCAAACAAAGCAGTGTACAATTTGACACCATAGGAGAATGAAGAAGTTAAGAAGTAAGTCTAGGATTTAATGGACAAAGGATTGATTAGAGAGAGCTTGAGTCGATGTGTTGTTCCAACAGTGCTCATCCCAAAAAAAGATGGATGTTGGAGGATGTTTATAGACTCAAGAGAAATCAATAAGATTACCATCAGATACAGATTTCCATTGCCAAGGATGGATGATTTGATGGATTGTTTGGGTGGAGCAAAGTCTTTTTCAAAGATTGATTTGAAAAGAGGATATCATCAAATTCGTATGAGAGAAGGTGATGAATGGAAGACAACATTCAAAATGAATGAGGGGCTGTATGAATGGATTGTTATGCCATTTGGATTAACAAATGCACTGAGTACTTTCATGAGATTGATGAATGAATTCCTGAAGGAGTTCAACGGGAAATTAGTCATTGTATATCTTGACGATATATTAATTTTCAGTAAAACAGAAGCAAGGAATTTGAAGGATTTAGCTACAGTAATGAGGAGATTACATCAAGAGAAATTGCTGATAAATATGAAGAAATCAACATTTATGAGGACATAACTCATTTATTTGGGTTTTGTTATCTCTGCAAATGAGTTGAAAATGGATCCAGATAAGGTAGAGGCAATTAAGAATTGGCCATCACCGAAAAGTGTGTTTGAAGTTCGAAGCTTCCATGGTTTATCTAGTTTCTACAGGAAATTCATCCGAAAGTTCAGTGGGATTAGCGCACCGATGACAAACACAGTGAAGAAAAGACACAAGTCTTTTCACTGGACAAAAGAAGAAGAAAAGAGTTTCAATCTACAGAAGAAAAAGATCACGGAGCAACCAATTTTGGTTTTGCCAGACTTTAACAAGACATTCCAGGTCAAGTGTGACGCGAGTGGATTTGCAATTGGAGCAGTCTTGAGCCAGGACGACAGGTCGGTCACATACTTCAACGAAAAGATGAATTAAGTGAAGATTAAATACTCAACACATGACAAATAATTCTATGTTTTCATACAATCACTGAAGAAATGGAGACATTATTTGGTTCCTAAGGAGTTTGTTTTGTACAGCGATAATCACGCTTTTAAATTCGTGACTCAATAGGACAAGTTGAACCAAAAACATGCAAAATGGGTTGAATACATGCATAATTTTACTTTTGTGATTAAGCATATTTCTGGAACTTCTAACAAAGTTGTTGATGATTTGAGCAGAAAATGTTTGCTTATGCAGGAATTTAGAGTCAAAACTTTGGGTTTTGATAACCTCAAAGAAATGTACAGAAATGATCCAGATTTTAAAGAGGCGTATGAGGCATCTGAGAATCCATTTCTTAGGGATAGAATCCAGTGGACCGAATATATGATCTAGGATGGATTATTATTCAGGGGAAATTAGTTATGTACTCCAAAATGCTCTATGAGGGAGAACCTGCTGAAGCAAAAACATAGTGGAGGATTGGCCAGACATTTCGGTCATGACAAAACAATCTCAAAGTTGAATTGTGCATATTTTTGGCCACGGATAAGGACAGATGTTAAGAAATTTGTAAACAGATGTAGGATTTGTTAGCACACAAAGGGGAAAAGGATGAACACATGGTTATACCAGCCATTACCCATACCTGAGAGGCTGTGGGATGCAGTGATCATGGATTTTATATTGGGACTTCCAAGGACACAAAGAGGATTTGATTCAATATTTGTGGTGATAGAAGGATTTTCAAAGATGGCACATTTCATATCATGCCAGAAAACCAACGACGCAACTCATATTGCAAACCTGTTTTTCAAAGAAGTCATCAGACTTCACAGATTACCAAGGAGTATAGTTTGAAATCGAGATACCAAGTTCGTGGGACATTTCTGGAGGGATTTATGGAAGAAGCTGGGGACAAGTTTGTATTTTAGCTTAGCTTATCATCCTCATAAGGATGGGTAGAAAAAAGTTGTAAAGAAAAGCTTGGGAGATTTGCTAAGGAGCCTAGTGACTGAACACCACAATCAGTGGGATCACATTCTGCCACAGGAAGAATTTGCTTATAATGATTTGATCAATAGAAGCACAGGGAAGAGTCCATTCCAAATTTTATATGGAATGAAGTGAAGGGGAGTTTCTAAATTAAAAGATATGGAAGAAAATGAATTCAGAAGTGCTAGTGCAGAGGACTTTGCAGAAGCAATGAAGGAGCTTCACAATTGAGTCAAAGAGCGATTGCAGAGTTCAAATCAAGAATACAAGCGAAGAGAAGAGAAACACCGACGATAACTTTAATTTGAAGTTGGTGATCTGATTCTTGCACATCTGAGGAAGGAGAGGTTCCCAAGGGGAACATATAACAAATTGAAAATGAAGAATATTGGACCATGCAAGGTCATAAAGAAATTTGGGGCAAACGCATACGAGATTGAATTACCCGATGGGATCGAAATTTCACCAATATTCAACATCTCAGATTTGTACCCTTACAGAGTTGAATAAACAGGGGCAAAGAATGAACAGACAGAAGTTCAGTGGAACAAACAAATGCCTGTAGCTGAAAATACACAGATGGAAAGAATAATTGACAAGAGGGTTAGCAAAAAGACCAGGAGGAAGGAGTATTTTGAATACTTGGTCAAATGGAAAGAAATTCTAGTTGAATATGCTAGTTGGGAAGATGAAGAAGAAATTCATAAGTATGGACAGACCGTGCAAGAGCTCATGAATTAGAGTTCATGAAAATTTTCAAGCGAGGAAGTATGATGTAAGAGAATCATAAGCAACTAGCCAAGCAAGCAATGTAAAAGGTGGAAGACAGCTGGAAGACCTCCAGCACATGTTTTTGAAATGTTTTTGAAGCATTAATGTAATGGTTAAAGGGAAATGTACTTTCATATTGTAAACAGATCATGAGCGATTCACTCTCATTTATAGAAGGTAGAGGCATTTATGCATAGTTAATGAAAGTAGGTAGGTTTGAATTAGAGATTAGACAGTTTACAAGAACAAGAGGGAAAATGGATATAGACACCCTCATATCTGTATCATATTATCATTAGATCATTGTAACATTAGCATGGAGAAGAAGAAGAAGAAAGCTGTAGCCAAAAGTCGTAGAGAAGAACCCATGTACAAAAGCTTTGGATCAATATATGAAGCTTTGAATCAGACTCATGGTGTTATGATGTTTTCTGTGTATACATGTTGACTGGTATGCTAATAGTTGTTTATTCTCTCTGTTATGCATTTACTTGAAATACTGTGTTGTATGTATGATTTCATGTTGGATGTTGGAAGTATGAGAGAGAGAGAATGAGTTTAAATTGTTTCTCTTCCTGACTAAGAGAAGTTTTGGCAAGGAGTGCAGTGAAGCATCCGCAAGGAGTGCGTTGAAAAAGGTTCAGAGTTATCTCTGAAAGCTCAGGAGGGATACCGTTGTTCTCATTCCAGAAGAAGTGCAAGTGAAGCACAGGAGTTGTGCAAGGCATGCACAAGCTAGTTGAGTCCTTAGAAGTTATTAACTAGGGGGGAAGAGAGAAAGATTATTGTTGTAGAAGGAGCACAGAGTCGAGAGTTCAAATACGCAGAAGTATTTGAAGGTCTATCGCAAGGAGTGTGAGAAGAGGCCCTTTTTCGAGTCTTGAATTTACTAGAGAAAGCTCAGAAGGGGTAGCGCCTTTGAAGTGTTCAAAGGAAGGTAGGAAGTAGAATCTTCATGCAGAAGGTTAAGTTCCAGTGAAAGAACATTGGCTCATTGGATAGAGATTCTTGAGGGAAGAATCGAACGGTCAAAATTCTCTGTGGAGAATTCATGAAATAGAGAGGACCGTAGAATCTAGTAGAGCTGCGGGGAAGTTAAGTGTTGGATGAATCCATCCTTCAAGAGGTAAGTTCCAATGTGGACAATTGATTGCGACTGTTGGACTGTCGAGATCATTTCGACATTTCAGGGTTTGTAAGTCCGAAGTGTGGACAAAACCCTTGGTTGCTCGAACTCCCGAAGCACAAACTAGATTATCGTGTGTGAAGGCGAGGAGCATAATTTTCAATGTTTCAGAATTTCAGAGATCGACATTTCTGGGGTCTTGATGACAAGGAGTCAGGCATAGTAGAGAAAAAATCCCGAAGTTGTGAGTTGTGACAGAACTTGATGTGAATTTCAGGATTTTGGTAATTCAAAATTTGGAATACCAGAAGTCCTGCTGACAAGGAGCCAGGGGCCTTGGTTTTGAAAAACCTGGAGTTGCGAAACCCAGAAAAAAATCATTGAGGTAACATTTTGACATTTTGGGGATCGGGGTTTTGGCATTCACGTTGACAAGGATTCGGGACACTTCACATTAGAAATCCAAAATTTGCGAAACGTGAAATATCTATGAAGGCGCATTTCCACATTTTGGTGTTTTGGGGTTCAGGAATTCGATATTTGTGGAGACAAGTGTTTTGGGATTGAGAGTTTCAAACACCCAGTACCCGGAAGCCTGAAATAATGTGAGCCATTGGATCTTAAGGAAGGCCATCAACCATTGATTCCATAGAAGGCATCACTTCAGAACTCAGGGTTTCAAAGTGATAGGGGAATGACAGTTGAAGACTGATTCAAGTTCCAAAAGCCGGGAAAGGTGACAGGTGGCAGGAATCCACATCAAAGATAGAGGACAGCTGAGAGGGTGGTGAGTTTTTGTCAATAGTCGGAGCTAGACTCTGTTGACTGTTTCAAGGTTTGGGGGTTGGAGAGATAGGAAACCTCACGTCAGGATTCACAAAATCGAGAAGTCTGAAACCCCGAAAAAGTGAAAAACCCTTTGAGGAGCCAGAAATTGATGAACATGTCGAGATTTGGCAATTCGGCACTTTAAGAGACAAGAGATCGGGGTTCCCTATTCTGGAATTTCTAAAGTCATGAAACACGATACAAAAGTAGAGGAGGACATGGGCAAAGACTTCACCATTTCGACATTTCGGGTTTCGACCGTTGGAAGGGCCGAGAACCTCGACAACAAGGATCATGAAATCGTGAAACCCAAAATCCTTCGTGGCTTGAACAAAGGGATTGATTAAACCTCGACATGGTTGTAGTGAATATCCTGAGTGGATCTTGGCCCGAGGGCAAGGGGTCTACATCACAATTCTCAGGGACAAAAGCCAATGGACATAGTACATGATATAGGATGGAATATTGTTTAGGGGAAATCAACTATCTATTCTAAAATGCTCTGTGAGGGAGAATTTGTTGAAGGAAAAGCACATAAGAGGATTGGCTAGACACTTTGGTCATGACAAAAAGTTCTCAAAGTTGAATGGCTCATATTACTGGCCAGGGATGAGGATAGATGTGAAAAAATTTGTGGATAGGTGCAAAATTTGTCAGCACATGAAGGGAAAAAGGAAGAACGCAGGGTTATATTAGCCATTACCCATACCCGAAGGGCTGTGGGATGTAGAGAACATGGATTTTATCCTAGGACTGCCAAGGAAACATAGGGGATACGATTCAATATTTGTAGTGGTAGACCAATTTTTAAAGATGGCACATTTCATACCATGCCAAAAAACCAATGATGCAACTCATATTGTGAACTTGTTTTTCAAGGAAGTCGCCAGACTTCACGGCTTTCCAAGGAGTATCATTTTTTATCGAGGTACCAAGTTCATAGGATATTTCTGGAGGACCTTATGGAAGAAGCTAGGGACAAACTTTCATTTTAGCTTAGCATATCATCCTCAGATGGATGGACAGATAGAGGTCGTGAACAAGAGCTTGGGATATTTGTTAAGGATCTTAGTGACTAAACACCATAGTAAATGAGATCATATTCTGCCACAGATGGAGTTCACTTACAATGATTCACTCAATAGAAGCACAGGGCAGAGTCCATTCCATATTGTATATGGAATGCATCCAAGGGGATTTTCTAAATTGAAATATTTAGAACAAGCTGAATTCGGGAGTGCTAGTGTAGAGGACTTTGCAGCAGGAATGAAGGAGCTTCACAATGGAATTAGGGAGCGATTGCAGAGTTCAAGTCAAGAGTAAAAGCGTAGAGAATATCAACATAGGTGAGAACTTCAATTTGAAGTTGGTGATTTGATTCTTGCGCATTTAAGGAAGGAAAGGTTCCCAAGGGTAACATACAACAAGATGAAGATGAAGAAAATTGGAGAGTGCAAGGTCATAATAAAATTTGGGGCAAACGCATATGAGATTGAATTACCCGATGGGGTCAGAATCTCACCGATATTCAATGTTGCAGATTTGTACCCTTACAGAGATGAAGAAGCAGGATTAGAAGATGAACAAGAAAAGATTCAATGGAAAAAACAAATGCCTGTAGCTAAAAAGCCACAGACGGAAAGCATAATTGACAAGAGGACTAGCAAAAAGACCAGGAGAAAAGAGTATTTTGAATACTTGGTCAAGTGGAAAGGACATCTAGTTGAAAATTCTAGTTGGGAGGATGAAGAAGAAATTCGAAGACATGGACAGACCATGCAAGAGCTCATGAATAGGATTTCATGAAACATTTCAGGGGAGAGAGTATGATGCAGGAGCATTGTATAAATCCCAAGTGCATGCTTAAAACCAAGGAGACAACTGGACACATAGATGCAATTAAATACATTTTTGTGGGAATGTTGTGAATTTAAAATATGAAACATTAATGTAATGGATGGGAGGAAAGTGCATTAGCATTTTTTTTATTGAAGATTCAAACTGATTTTGGAGCGTATGTTCCTATCTGCTGGATGTAATAGGCATTTATGTGTGTTTAATGCAAGTAGGTAGATTTAATTTAATAGATTAGACAATTTTATAACCATGGGAGGGAAAATGGATGATAGACACCCTCAACCCTTGTATCATTGTGACATAATCCAAAATTTGTAAGATGTAGAGATCCAAAGAAAAATAGAGGAGAACAAAGAATTTTATCATTTTTTAGTTGTTATTTTCCATATACAGGAGCCCTGGAATGAATAGAAGAAATCTTTGATTCCAATATATGTGTTTGTTAAGGTTGTTGGAACCACCTATTAAATGGTATGTTGCAAGATTGTTTACATTCGTTGTATGTGTTTTTCTTCAATGCTATGTGTGTGTGTGTGCTCTAGAATTCTATGTTGAATGTTTGAATTCTGGATAAGGGGAGAATGAGTTTCAGTTTTTTTTCTTTTTAATAACTCCTGCAAAGAGTGCAGTGGAGGGTCCACAAGGAGTGCATCGACTAGGATCTGAGTTTCATCTCAGAACTCTTAGGGGAGATTCAATTCGTCTTTACAAGCAAGAGTGCTAGCAGAGCACAGAGCCATGCAAAGTGTGTGTAGGTTGGGAGAGGGAACAAATTCTCTCAAAATATTAGAGGATTTGAAGAATTATTTGTTGCAAAGAGTACATAGAGCCAAAGACCCAAATAAACAGAGGTTACTTGAAATTTCACCGAAAGGAGTGCGTGTAGGAACCCTTTTGGAAGCCTTGGATTCATAGTGAAAGCTCAGAAGGGATAGAACCTTTGAGAAGATCAAAGGGAGGAGGAGGTCAAAATCGTCTCATAGAAGTTAAGTTCAGGAGGGAGGACACCACTTTATTTGGAAATAAGTTTTCGTGAAGTTGAAACAGATGGTGGAATCGCTTCGAGGAGAATTGTCGAAGTTCCATAGGTCGTTGGATCTAATAGATCAACAGAGGGATTAAGACTTAGAGTCTTTTAACACCCATAAGCTCAAAAGAAGTAGTTACTGTTAGATTCAGATCAACGAGGACCATTGGTCTCATATGTGAATTCGCTATATCGGGGATCGGGAAGTGGATTAGTTCAAGGTTGGACTCGAGAGTTGCGAACTCCTAGGCTACGAAATCCTGATACATCTAGAACCATTGGATCGAGGGAGGCACACAGCTGTCAATCTCGTTGAAGGCACGATTTCGGAGTTGGGGATCCATAGAGGAAGTGGAATGGCTATTGGTTGTTAGCTCGAGTTGCAAAAGGTGGAAAATCCGTGTGGACAGATGGTAAGAGCTCACCCGTAAGTAGAGTAAAGTGGAGGAGACAAGTGGCATGTACGCATCTCTTTGGTAGAGTCCACATAGCATTTAACTTATCATGTTTCGAGGATTTACAAGGGAAGAGCATGGAAGCTTGACACTCCAACTCACGAAGTCACAAATTGTGAAAGGTTCTTGTGTTAAGTCTTGGTTGTGGTCATATCCGAAAAGGGGTTGAAGAGGGGGCTTACACCTTAAGCCCATTCAAAATTTCATGTTTTGGATATTGTAAAGAGCTGTGGCATTACATCCAGAATGACCAAATCATGAGACCCAAATCCTTTGCGGGCTTAAACAAGGAGTTTTGTTAACCCTTGTCGAGGTTTAGAGAAGAACCTGCGTGGATCTCGACCTGAGGGAAGGAGGTATGCGCCACTTAAGCAAATAATCCACGTCCATGTCTTCATTTACTAGGTGCTCATCAGTATATGATGTTGTTTCATTCATTTCATGCTGAGTACATCTGGTCTCGTATCGATGATGTGGATGCTGCTATGAGGGGCCATCACCTAAAAAAATAAAAAATACTAAATTTATATGGCTAATTTTTAAACATCATTGAAGTATTTCATTAATATTTAAAAAAAACTCTGCAATGTAATTATTTACCTGGTCCTGTAGTTGACAATGTTGGAATGGATTCTGGCCTGTTCACCTAATCTTTAGGTCAAGGATGATCATCTATGACATTCTCTGCCATTGAAACATCAAAATTTATAAGTACAAAATTATTAAGTATATGATTAATATATAGAGATTTCACTGTCGTGGGCCTTAGTCACAACAACATCTTGGGGATGCACCTCACTGGGATGGGGCTACTGGGAAGCACCATGATCTTCTGGTGGCATTTGACTATCAATGCTATGTTGTTCAGTACTAATGGTTTCATTGACAGTGTTGCTCCCATGATTAAAACAAAGTAAGACATTAAATTATGGATGATATCAAACATTTACATATTTTATAAGTAACGAAAGGCTAATGTGGACTGATTTTTATTTACCTTATCCCACAAATTGGATCTTGGGGTCTGCCCCATGCTTTTCCTAGGATCAACCATGGCTTCATAATCGTACTTGTAACCAAGTTGGAGGTCTTCCTCTATGGTTTCTGTTATGGAGTCGTCACCCTGCATTGCATAAGGGTATGGTTTTTTAATGTTTTTTGCTGCAATTACCTTAAAATTGTAAGGTGATACAAAAAATATTCTTAATATGTTCGAGTACTTATTATTCGTGATTGTAAACTCGAGTAGCCGCCCTGGCCTATCTTGTGTTGGCCATTTTTGGCAATCTTTTCTTTGGTTTCCTTCAAAGTGTCAAGCAACCTATCATCAAAATATTCCAGTATGTTATATATATCCACACTTTTATTTAGATCTAAAGAAAAATAAAGCTAGTATTGAATTCAAAAATTTGTAATTTACCTTGGTGTACAAGTTATTTGTTCTCCCGATGTTTTCAAAATATTTTCTTTTGCATTATCAATGATCGCCTTCCACTCCCTCTCTAGAATTGAGGGAGGATGCTCATAGCTAGGATTTATTGCCAAGCTTCATCTATAAACATCCTGGGTATATTTTAAATATTCACCTACTTCATATGTGATCTCTTTTGTATTAAACGTGTCTACACCAAAGAGGCCTTCAAGATAATCCATAAGTTCCTTTTTGAGTTTGGAATTCTAGCAATTCCACCTCATGCGTAAGGTTGCCCCAAAAATAGACAAGGCCTTGCTCTCTACGTGCCTATAAAAAAAGTCGTTTCCTACACACAAAAAGATATGATCATTAATTTAAAATTAATAATCTAGATGATTTCTATATGAGGACAACATTAACTGATTAAAATATGAATTATAAGTACCTGGGAGTCTTGATTGCTTTAATGGAATTTCATTATTGTCGACCAAAAATGTGCATGAAAGGGTCCTTGTGCCTGTCACACATCTAGCTCTAGGAAATGCAACCATCTCAACCACATCACTATGATCCTCATCTCTGCCACAATCTCTAGACTCTGATTGAGGTGTGGATGCCTTCCGGTGTGTGTCATGGCTCCTATCTAAATGAGGTGTGGAAGATGAAGAAGTAAATAGTGATCTAGTAGTTGTATGACTCCCCACATCAAGACTCTATAGTGTCTCTATAGTGCCACTACTACCAACCCCAGGTTGAATAGGATCCAAATATTCCTTTATAAAAAAGAAAATGTTTTTTCGTGAGATAATTTAAAAGTTAAAGAACACAGTATCATAATTGAACATATGATTGCATTAAAAAAACTATATTAAATTATGGTTTTTACCTTATGTGTTAAGTTGTGACATAAGGATCTTGATCCTTTATTTGACATCTGGGGTTTGTTCTGGACGATCTAATAAGCTAACAAGTTCCTTTTTAGATTTAATGATCTTTTTTTTTAATAAGAGCATCACATCAACGCAAGAATAAAACCCCTCCTCATCGGTGGAATCATGATCCACGTGGCTTGTTGACTACATATAATTTCAGCAAGAACAATGTTATTTCAATAAAATTATATAAGCAAATAATAAAAACAACGTAAAATGAAAGTGGAAATTGATAATCATTTACATGTTTTGTGGCTGGCCCTTTTCCACGATCATCCTGCCACATTAAAATATAATTAGAGCCCCTAAATATTTAGAAAATTGTTAATGATAACAAAAAAACAATGTTAAAGACAATAAAAAAATATAATGCAATACATAGAGGTTTATTAAAGAGGTGTTGCATAAGAACCTGCACACTATTAGTCAATGTTTCTATTCGATTCAAATGGTAATCCATTAATCATTCCTCCCTGGGAGCTATCTTTTTTATTGCGCATAGGACTACCTGATTCTCTTCATGTCCCTCAAATATGCAATTTGATTGTTTGCTTGTTGTCTCGGGTCATGTGATGTTTCTAAACCCTGCGATATTGTCGGAAGCTTTAGGCCTTCCCTCAATATAGATAGCCTCTCCCTTATTTTTATCCTTGTTTATTAGTTGTATATAATTTGCGGTGAGTGCATATCTCCACATACTTCATATGTATTGGACCAGCCACATCCAATCGTTATAATTGTAACACGGTCTGACATAGTCCATCAATTCAGTTACTATTTTACAATTATTCCATCCATGGAAAATAGCCCCAAGCCATTCAGGGAGGATGGTGTAATGTGATATGTCCTATTGTTGACAATGAAGTCAACATCTATAGGAGGTAGTTCCTTAGATACCCATTGCTTCACCAGATGTTTATACCTGAGTGGAACATCTATGTCTCCTATGCTCTCATCATCATAAGAGGATGATCCTCCTTCAGAAAGAAAAAATGTCATGCGTCTACAAAGTTTTATTCTGAAATTTTCACCTATGGTCCTTATTTTCTTATCATATCTACTATATGCAGTCACATTTCTGGCCTCTATTTGTCCTAATATTTCCTCACTCGATGAAGAAATATCTGACAGGTACCTATTTGGTTGTACCTTCAGTTGCATGTGCATGTGTTGTTAGTTAGTATTCCATCATCACATTCACAGTTCTAAATAAAAAAAAATTATATCTTTAGTTTTGGATGCACAATTAGACTAGGGTGCAATTACCAATATTAGTGGTCAACCACCTAATTGAATGTGATATCCCTCTTTATTTTGGACATATAAAGGACATATCAAAAATGTGAAAATGCTAAGGACATGATAAATTTATCATATGGATCTAAAAAAAAAATAGTATTAAGGTTGTTGTTTGTTGGATTTGTGCAAAATGAACCTAAACAAAAAATTCTCACTTGAACTTGAGCAACGCCATAACTTCTAGAAATGGTATAGAAAAATATATATACTAGACTAGGATAACCCAACTAGGCATCCTATACTCAAGGAAGAGGAACCACATGACACAAGACGCCTCTAATTTTTGCAAACCCCCATCTGTTTCATTGTCAACTCCCACAAGGCCATCCTAAACCCCAATACTATAGGGAAACGATAATAGTTTTGTAAGAATCAAGGAAACCTAGGGTCAAACATGGGACATATTAAATATTCTCAAAACCTAGATTAATATGGAATTTTCAAATGTCCTAGGTACACTTAAGAAATATTTTTCTATTTTGTAGATGTATGATTGAACCAATAGAGAGAAAGTGTACATGGATATAAAAATTCCATGTAGCGACTAATTGGATCAATAAAGAGAAAGTTCATAACACACAAGATACAATTTTCATATAGGGACTAATTGGACCAACAAAGAGAAAGTACAAAAAACATAAGCTTAAAGTCCCACATAGGGGGGTCTATTGAAGGATAATTTTCTTTTATTCACCCAAATTGGTTGTAATATCTCTAGTTTATAGGTAGCATGGAGAGCCATAGCCAACATGGACAATACCCCTATTGTAAAATAATATAAATCTATCAATTTCTTTGTAAACAGGAGGACATAATTGCTGAGAACCAGGCCTCTATCTTCTCATGTATTATTAGAATCCATGTTCAGGAAGATTATCATAATGTAGGGTCTATTTTTATCATCGAGTCTCTGTTACAACATTAGAGGAAAATCAATGATTTAAAGGAAGAGTGCATATGTTGCACTAGAAAATCTCAAATTTGTCAAAGATATTTCAATATGTTGCTTTCAATGCCAAGATGTATGTCGGTTAAATGCCTATGGAAAACAAAGAAAAAGAATATGTTCATCAAATTCCTCTAGATTTGGACATGGTTGGGGAGGCCCGAGACTCTTATCCCTATCCAATGGAGAAAGAGGAAGCTTGTAATATGCATGTTTTTCATTAATTTCATGTCTTTGTGTAGTACAAAGCCTATCTTGTATTAAGTGTCATATATAGGCTTTGTACTAATAAAAGTTCACAATTCTCTACAAAGGATAGAATTGCATTTTTAGTAGACAAGCATCAATTTTTTTAACAAACTATGAATCATAGACTGTGGGACAATCCATTTTTTTGTATTCTTACACTGACCAATACAACTATAACAAATTTTTATTCATTATTCAATTATCACTCAAACTATTATAGCAAATCCTATTGAGGTTCCTCTTCATCCTTGTCATTATTCTTGAGGTGAATAGTATTTTTTTTGGAACATTTTTTCCACCAATACCATTTTTTTGTTACACCCAAAGTAAAATCCCTTAGCTCATATCTCTTCCATTTCCTTTATCATGATTATGGTGTTCTTATGCATTATTGTGTTATTTAGAACATATCTATTATTACTTCAGGCCATGGATCCTATGAGTTTCTTATTGACTTTTTGTCTAGACAAACCAACAAGAATATTTTGAAGCTCAAAAGGGTCACAACTTAGAGCCTAAAAGGATCATCCAACAATCTCTTTCCATATGCCAAACCCTTTGTGCCAATCATATCAAATAAATATTTTTATCCCTGCAAACCCATAATGGATTTCACACTTTGTAATATCCTAACTTCAAATATATTCCCACAAACCCAACACCTTAAGATAAATTGTATTTCATATCTTTCTTAGGTTCATATCTCTTAGAAGATTTCTCTCTTTATGTTTCCAAAAAGACATGTGGTAGGCTCAGAAATTGTGATGTGATTATGATGATGTCAACATGGTTGGCTCATTAAACACAAGGTCCAATTAAATTCCACCACATGGAAATGCAACATCAAAATGAATGAACTTGGAAGGATTAGTGGTGGCTCTAGAGTGTGCCGCATTGGACCACTATACATTTTGCAAGCTAAGTTAAAAGACATTGTTCTAAAAACAATTCCAAGTATTTTGGAGAATTGGACTCAAACAAGATTTCGCTAGGCTCTAATAATACTTCAGATCCATAGGAATTGAAAAGATTTGTCATTTCAAATATCTCCAATGCAAGAAATTTCATAGAAACATGGTACCTAGACTTAAGCCTAATGTATAATATTTTAGGTTTGGACGCCTTGGTGGGCTTGGGGTTCCATGGCTTAAGTTCATTAGACACTTGACACTTGCTAGAATCATATTAGATCAGAGTTTTGCATGTGTTAAAAGGAAAAAATTCTCTATGGCCAAGGGTAAACCATGACAGATAGGTATGACTGCAGAAATCAACTCAATTCCAACATGTGATATATAAACTAATGTGCAATAAGAGAAAGAATCCTACCTCGATCCAATCATTTGATGTCATTCCACCATTGATCACTTTGACCCAAAGCCTTACACCTGCAAGAAGTTCTTGACAAACAAGTGATGCAAGTATATAGTGACGATATATAAAATGAGCTAGCACATTAGACAACACAATCCATTAATAAACATTACAAACATTCCCATGGATAATAATCATATATTTGCAAGATATCGATAGGATGGGAAAGGAGTATTTCTATTAATAATTGATCAAAATAAGTATCAACATTACAAACTTCTGTGTCAGCACAGTTCGAAACTAAGAAACCAAGTTCCTTCCAATTGGGTCTCCACCACTTCAATCCTCCACCAAAGGCAAGCTCATAGAAAAGAGATAAAAAAATTCTCTTGACAATAAGGGAAGAGCTTGGGGGCTGAACATTGTGTTCAGACTTGAGGGACAAAGAGATGCATACTTAATATGAAGTAATTTCTCCAAAGTAACTTTGCTGTCAAAGTTGAATGCTTTCTCTCTCTTTTTCCATAGCTCGAAATTGTGCTCTTATAGCCTCCAGAATGCAACTGAAGTTATGATTCATAAGGTTTCTAGTATATGGCAGGCCAAAGATCAGAGATCTTATGTCGTGACATGGAAACCTAACCTCATTTTGTATTTTCTGGCACAAGTCTCAATATATGCAAGCTGTAGTGGAGCATGAAGCATATACGCATCTTGCAAAGCAGTTAGGGAGCGTATATGTGGAAAAATATATAATTTTGGCTTTGGATTTATCAAAAAGAGCATTGATAATTCTACATAGGGAAATAGAAAAAGGCCCTCTCTGCAATATAGAAATGGTGAGGTAAATATTGCTATAACAGATGCCCCCTAATGTGTGAGATGGCCGAAATACATTATAAATAACCTAGAAGTGGAGTGGTAGAGAACCAGTTGGATGAACTCAATTACTCATTACATTATGTACTAACTTTTCATACATGGCTGCCAAAAATACAATGCAAATCCATGTGGAAAATATACCAAAAAGTGTTCATGGTCATGAGTAGGCAAATATAAATGCGATTACATGCCAATAATTGTCATAGTCACGAACAAGGCCTAGTGAAACCAGTCTCAAAATAAATATGAATATATTTGTATACCATGGAGTACAATATAATCTCCCATGATCGCTGAAGTCAAATAGGTACTGGTCCAATAAAATGGAAGCAACAACTCAAGAAAGTTGTTTCTTCAAAGTGATGTTTGTTGATTAAGTTTGGTTGTCATTGATGTCAGCCCTTGAAGAAAGCCCCATAGCACAAAGGTTTGGGTAATGGAACCAATATTATTTGATGTAAATATGACTCATTATTGTTTTGTCATGGTTGATAAGTAAATATGGATGAACTCCAAAGTGGTCCCCTTATGGTGAAATCCCTCACGAGAATATGCTTTGTGGAGTAAGAGAACCCATGCTTAATTGTGGAATAATGAGATGAGAGAAAGTGAATTTGTCAGGGAAAATATCCTAGATGGATAGTTCTTGTCATGTCATTTTCGGTGGTATGTGGAACGTCACATAATTCCTCACGGTTAGAGAGTTATGGCCATGAGAAGTTGGAGACCCCAGGTTTGGGTAATGGACCCAAGTTTGTTTGATGGGTAATGATATGATTTATGATATATTTTTATATAATTCTATTCTATATGTATATTACATTTCATGCCATTTCTGGTGGTATGTAGAACATCACATAACTCCTCACGTTTTGAGAGTTATGGCCTTACGAAGTTGGAGGACCCTCATATGTCATCTAGAAGCCCCAAAAGGTCAAAGTAGTCAAAGTGGTTTAAGAGATTTTAAAAGGT
>ML795930.1:159511-185986 GCA_009831015.1 Picea engelmannii
ATGTAACAATTTTGGACACATGGCCAAAAATTGCAGAATGACAGTCCCTCCTAAAGAACCTCAACAGAGTCACAAACAAGAACCTCAGAAAATGACATGGATAAGAAAGAAAGATCAGTATAACAATGAAGAATGCACAGTCGTTCTACAAGCTAAATAGAATAAATGTTGTTGGTATGTTGACAGTGGATGTTCAAAACACATGGCATGTGATAAAGACAAGTTTCTTACATTACGAAAGGAAAGAGATGGACCAGTCTCCTTTGGAAATGATGATTCATCCAAAATCATTGGAAAATGTACAGTCTGAATTGGGAACAAGAATGAAAAGGAAGAAAATGTTCTACTAGTAGAAGATATGAAACATGATCTTTTAAGTGTGAGTCAAATGTGTGACCAAGGTCATAAAGTTACTTTTGATTCACAAAAGTGTGAGATAAGAAAATAAGTTTAAGGGAAATTGGTCGCTACAACTGCAAGAACTTCAAGCAACATATATGTGTTAAGCGAAATTGGAAATGAAAAGTGTTGTCTAGGAAAGGAATATGAAAGTTGGCTATGTCACTGAAGAATGGGTCACATGCATTTTGATAACCTTGTCAAAGTCACCAAAAGAGAAGCAGTCAGAGAAATGCCCCAAATCATGAAACCAACCTACACTTTGTGCAAGCATTGCCAACAAGGAAAGCAAACAAAAACCATGTTCAAATCAAATGAATATTCAACAACAAAACCACTAGAAATTGTGCACACTGATCTAGTTGGACCAACTACAACAAAAGTATTAAAAGGTGAGAGATACTTTATGTTATTAGTTGATGATTTTACAAGAATGATTGCAGTTTTCTTTCTCAAGAACAAATCAGAAGCTTTCGAAAATTTCAAGATATACAAGGAAATGGTTGAAAATGAGATGGATTCAAGAATCAAATGCTTAAGATTGGATAATTGAGGAGAATTCATCTCAGAGGAATTTATGGAATACTAATGAAATCATGGAATAAAATGGAAATTCTCCATCACTAGGACACCTCAAGAGAATTGAGTTGTTGAAAGAAAGAACAAGACAGTACAAGAAATCGCTCGAACAATGAAAATGGATTCAAAGTTGACAGATATTTTTTGGACAGAGGTAGTGCATATAGAAATTCACATTCAAAACAGAGTAATGCTCAGAAACAAAACCGATAAAACTCCCTACGAGCTATGGAAAGGAAGACCAACAAATGTGAAGCACTTCAGAGTTTTTGGAAGCAAATGCTACATAAAAAGAGAAGATGGAAGAATAGGAAATTTTGACTCTCGTGTGGACAAAGGAATACTTGTTGGTTACTCAAATACAAGGAAAGCATACACGTGTTACAATCTAATATTAAACAAATTTGTGGAAAGAATCAACGTAACAATTAATGAAACATGTAGACTAGACTCAAAGAAATAAGAAAACAAATCAATTGAACAACTTTTTGAAGAAGAAGATGAAAATGAAGAAGAAGAGGAAGATGAAGATGAATAGAATCCAACAGAAGTAGAAGAGCAAGTTCAACAAGTATCTCCAAAGACACCTAGAAAACAAGTACAAAAGAATCATCCTTTAGATCAGATTATTTGAAACAAAGATGCAGGAGTTGAGACTAGAAGAAAAATCCGTTCACTAGAACAAACACACCTAGCACTCGTATCTACAATTGAACCAAATTGTTTTGAAGAAGCTAGAAAGGATGAATTTTGGAATAAGGCCATGAATGAAGAATTTGATCAAATAGAGAAAAATGACACTTGGGAATTGGTTCCAAGACCAAAGAATAAGAATGTGATCGGCACAAAATGGGTTTTTAGGAAAAAATTGAATGAAGATGGAGAGGTTACAAGGAACAAAGCTAGATTGGTATGTAAAGGATATGCACAAATTGAAGGAATCGGCTTTGAAGAGATATTTTCCCCAGTGGCTAGAATGGAAGCAATCCATTTTCTTTTAGCTTATGCATGTCCAAAAATGTTAAAGTATATCAGATGGACGTAAAATCAACTTTTCTGAATGGGAAACTTGAAGAAGAAGTCTACATTGAACAACTAGATGGATTTCAATTGTCAGAGAACACAGACTGTGTGTGTAAATTAAAGAAGGCCTTGTATGGTCTAAAACAGGCTCCTAGAGCATGGTACTCTAGACTGGATAAGTATCTGCAACAGGCAGAGTTCAGAAAAGGAAGTGCAGACAACAACCTCTACATCGAGGTAAATCAAGGTAATATTTTATTAATTGAATTTTATGTTGATGATATTATTTTTGGTAGTGATGATGACAGGTTAAGCCAGAAATTTGCAAAAGACATGCAGAATGAATTTGAAATGTCGTTACTTGGAGAACTATCATTCTTTCTGGGACTTTAGATACGTCAAAGAAACCAAGGAATTTTTATTTCTCAAACCAAGTATATCATAGAAATGCTAAAGAGGTTCAGAATGGAAGATTGCAAACCAGTTATCACTCCCATGCAAACCAGTTGTAATTTGAGCAAAGATGAGTATTCAAAGTCTACAAATCAGAGGAAATATAGGTCAATGATTGGAAGCCTACTATATGTGACAACATCCATACCAGATGTAATGCAGACAGTTGGACAGGTGGCACGTTTTCAAACAACACCAAAGGAATCACATGTATTAGTAGTAAAGAGGATCTTTAAATATCTCAAAGGAACATAAGAGTTTGGATTATGGTATCCAAAAGGAAAAGATCTATCACTTCTTGCCTACATAGATGCAGATTGGGCAGGTTGTATTGATGATTGACGAAGCACCAGTGGAGCAGTGTTTTACTTAGGTGAGTGTTTGATATCATGGCTAAGCAAGAAAAAATCATCGATATCTCTATCTATAGCTAAGGCAGAGTATATTGCAGCAACAACATGTTGTACACAGGTTCTTTGGATGAAACAAACTTTGAGAGATATACAGGTTGAGTATGATGAGCCCATTCCAATATATTGTGATAATACAAGTGCCATCAATATCTCAAAAAACCTAGTGATGCACTCCAAGACGAAGCACATTCCAATCAAGTAACACTTTATACAGGAACAGATTGTAGAAAAGAACATCATAGCTAAGTATGTGGGCACAAAAGAACAAGTGGCAGACATCTTTACAAAACCACTTCCACGAGAAGCCTTTTAATATCTTTGCCAATGACTTGGAGCTGTTTCTACTCCAAAAATGACATTTTTTTTAATGCTTTTTGAATGCTTATCTTATATGTCTTAGATGTACATAGGGAAGCACCATAAGAGGATAGTCTGTCAGGGGGAGAAGCCCCAAATGGAAAGATACCTTTTCCATTGATGACAAAGGGGGAGAGATTTATCAGATGCACAGGACAGATGCATGGTTCCAAGGGGAGCAAATTTACCAGATGTAGAGGACAGAGGCATGGTTCTAGGGGGAGAATATTTATTAGATGCAGAGGACGAAGGCATGGTTCCATGGGGAGCATGAGTGATATGATTTCAATATTGCATCAGAGTGTTTCCATCAATGCCAAATGGGGAGATTGTTGATTAAGGTTGGTTGTCATTGATGTCAACCCTTGAAGAAAGCCCCGTAGCACAATGGTTTGGGTAATGGACCCAATATTGTTTTATGTAAATATGACTCATTATTGTTTTGTCATGGTTGATAAGAAGTAAATATGGATGAACTCCAAAGTGGTCCCCTTATGGTGAAAGCCCTCATGGGAAGGCACTTTATTGAGTAAGAGAACCCATGCTTAGTTGTGGAATAATGAGATGAAGGAAAGTGAATTTTTTAGGGAACATATCCTAGATGGATATTTCTTGTCATGTCATTGGAATGTCACATAATTCCTCATGGTTAGAGAGTTATGGCCATGAGAAGTTGGAGACCCCAGGTTTGGGTAATGGACCCAAGTTTGTTTGATGAGTATCGGTATGAGCTATGATATATTTTTAGATAATACTATTCTATATGGATAGTACATGTCATTCCATTTCTGGTGGTATGTAGAACTTCACATAACTCTTCACGGTTTGAGAGTTGTGGCCTTACGAAGTTGGAGGATGCTCATATGTCATCTAGAAGCCCCAAAAGGTCAAAGAAGTCAAAGTGGTTTAAGATATTTTAAAAGGTAAATAATAAAGTGAAGTGATGAGTGTATTATAATTCAAAGTGAATACAAAATAAATTATTTCAATAATAAATTTAATGGAGAAATTAGAAGTGGACCCAACCCTAAAATAAGGAAAGTGGGCCAAGTGACCTAGGAGATGTTTTTAAGGAAGTTACTTGGAGAGTATAAATAAGAGGCAAGGCTCTCTCATTTGAAACACACTTGAGCATAATGAATATCTATATGTGTCTGAGGTAACCAAGGATATCTAAACCAGAATTTTGAGTGAAGGTGAAGAAACGAAGGCCGAAATGCAAGGAAGGATAAGTTCTTTCGATGGTGCTTTCTAAGGTATGTTAATTACAGGTCATCTCACCATTTTCGCTATAACTTTGTTTCTATAATGATTCAGACCATGAAATTGCTATGAAAGTGAGAAAACATATCCAAGTATCTATGGTAACAAATTAATCTTGTTGGTCGTTGTATTTTGGGAGTTAAATGCTGTGAAAAATAGGGTTTGTGGCTAATCCTGAAACTAGTCAAATCAGGTGATCAGGTAAAAATGTCATAAATTATTCATAAAAGATCCAAATTTAGTGAGAAAAAATGTATTGGTTAGGGTAAAATATTTAGTATTCTTTTTGATAGTTTCAGATAAATTAATAAAGTATTTTGTGCGGGGCATGCTCTACAAGGCCGCTCTCTAGAATAAGCCACAATTCAACAAGGTATGCCATTTTTCTATAACTCCTTTTTTGAGAGGTTACAAGTAGTGAAAGTTGGAGGGATTGCATAAAACACACTAAATAACATTGTTTATCAGTTTTAGAGATTTATACATTACAGGTTCAAAGTTATGAATACTTCAAGTTAGGGTTGTTGTCTAATCCAAAACTAGGCATGTGAGACTAAAGAAAAGTTTGATGAAAATGCTAGTCTCTTGTTTTTAAAGTTAAGGAAGGTTTGCAAGAATGTGAGAATATACACTAGGTCTATTATAGAGATACAAATCAGATTTTGATGATGAAATTGATGAGGGCCTTTGGTTGAGGTACATGTTGAGTACATGGTTGAGACAAGTAGTTGATGAGTTGGCACATACATGAGGTGTATAGTTGATGATGTTGGTACATATTGATGAGTCATAGTTGATGAGTAGTTGACATATGATTGGTAAATACTTGGTACATGGTTGGATGCACTTGTTTATGGTACAGGTTGATTATAGGTTGGTGCATGGTTGATGGACTTGTTTATGGTACAGGTTGATTACAGTTTGAGATACATGCTGATGCATGGTTCATATTTATTGGTACAGGTTTACAATGGTATATCTCATAGTGATAGTGTGACAGTGGTTCCATTATTCCACTTCGACTTCAGGGTGGCAGGATGGGGCAAGGACAAGTGGTTGTAGCCACCTTCCGGTTGTAGCGAGAGAACATTGGGGGTTGTGGACTCCTTCTGGTTGTAGCCAGAGAATTGGGGAGTTGGAGCTTCCCTCAGGTTGTAGCCTGAGAAACTAGGAGGTTGTAGCCTCCTTCCAGTTGCATCTTGAAAACAAAGGAATTTGGTGCTTCCAATGAATGTAATTCTTCAAGACATATAGGAAAAAGCATTCCCTGGTTTTCTCCTGATTTGGGTTTCCACGTAAAACAATGGTGTAATATGTATGTGTGTGATTGTTTATTTTTTACTAGTCATTATTAGATAATAATTCTACATTGATATAACATTTGAAGAAAAAGGATTATAATTATGCTATTATTGATTCACCCACCCTCTCAGTAATCCAAAAATGTCTTCAAGTCTTCAATACAATCCGCCAATGGTGCAAGTCTACATCATGTGAATAAATGAGTTGAGGTCGAACACGATGAGACATCATTTGATTACTGGTCATTGAGGTATACCATTAATAAATGCGAGACAACCTACCAATTATGAAAGTAGGTATCAATGCACCGATTACATCTATACAAATGTGAATGAAGGAGTTGGTGTCGAACATTTGAGAGATCCATTGATCAGGAGACATTGATGTATTCCCATCTATCAATGGTGAGAGAGCTTGCCACTAATGGCTGCAAACCTTAAGGTGCTCATAAAACTCTAGGTCTCATATCTAGAATACATGAGCTGAAGTCGATGGAAAGAGACTCACTGAAAGGAGAGAATTAAGGCATCTCTCATCAGTCAGCACAAGGAACAAAGAAGGAGCTTCATGATTTGGTGGAGATCGGATGAAGAACATGTTCACGAACCAACAACCATGTGTGTCTTTCACATGTGGAAAATGCAAGTGGTACATGAAAAAGACCCTCTGAATAGAAGCGAGTGATGAAAACTGTTGACAAAGGTGAGGACACCACAAATAAGGATAATGGCATCCAAGACACTGCACGAATCCCAAATTGTGAATATATGTCTTGCCTTTGAACACAAGGGAAACCACCCAGTCAACAACCCATGATGAAATGTCAATTGTTGGGTTCAAGGTGACCTACAAATGATGAAAGTAGGGCCATGGTGTATCATAAGACCAAAGTATCATGTGATTCTGAGACAAACTGAGGGTATGGTTGACATGAGAAGTCAAGATTTTTGAGGAGTGGCCAACAGAAGTTGATAGACTTCCTTTGAACAAGAGCATGAGACATACGGTGGACTTTGGCATCATAGAATTAATGATTTTACGATTAGATGCAAGAGGCATCCATAATGTTCTCTATAGCGGCTGGAATATTAACCAGTCGGTAGAGAAAATTATGTAACGAGATCAGCTTCCTAAGGCCATGCTAAACCCAAAATTATGATGACGCAAGGACTCAATAACTTTGTTCTTTTCTCAAAGGTGACATGACTGCTACCAATTACAATATAGTACTCCCTTATCGCCCGTCTTTTTTGTTTTTTCATAACAAGTGAATGCTATGATACAGAGGAGGAAAAGAGTGTTGCAAGTAAGCAAAACTAGTTCCAGCAGTGGAATGTACCTATGCTCAATGCAAGGAATTGCATGCCGGAGATGGACACTCAGGGTTTTTTTCCCTCTAGGGTATGGGGTGTCAAATTGCGAAGGATAAAAATAAGGCCCTGCTTGGTTGAGGATGCAAATTTCTTAGGCAATGGTTTATAACACAAAGCGAGAACCGGCTAAAGGCTCAATACAACAAGAGAGGGCATGAGATGCAATCACAACTTAATGCCAAAAAATGTCCTTTTTTATATCGTTTAGTCTACTTGGTGTGAAAAAGGGGAAAACTTGTGCCAAATAAACGTCTTTTCAAATCCAATTTATGTGTGTGAAAAAGACAAGTTCACTCGACGATCTTTCCATTTTTGATAGCGAGTCAGAAAATATCTTAACTAAGACTCATGATATTTCAAATCCAATTTTAACAAGTGTGCAAGGGACAAATCACTCGGCGGTCTTTTCAATTTTTAATAACGAGTTGGAAACGAGCTTAACTAAGACTCGTGATCTTTCAAATCCAATTTTAATGAGTGTGAAAGCGACAAATCACTCGACGATATTTTCAATTTTTAATAACAAGTCGGAAAAGAGCTTAACTAAGACTCGTGACCTTTCAAATCCAAATTAACGAGCGTGAAAGGAACAAATCACTTGACAATATTTTCTCTTTTTGAACGAGTTAGAAAAGGGCTTAACTTGGACTCAATGGGAGATTTTAGGTGGAAAGTCATGGGGGAGGCCAAGGCTCCCGTATGAACATTTTGTGGACTATCGGTATATTAGAAAGAACCAACACAAGATCGAGAAGACCCAAAGCTATCCAAGTCGAGGAGGGAAAAGTATTAATGGATGTTATCATCTCCATGTTATATCGAATAATGTCTCTTCTTGGAAAAGACATAGGTGGAGGCATTGGATGCCCCACAAGACCATCCCAATCAAAGGGGACCTCATCAGGACTTGGAGGGATAGAAATTAGGAAGAGTAAAACTCTCTCTTGTTCAGAAGGTGAAGTGATATAAATGCTAACGACATGGCATAGAAGGTATAGAACCAGAACAAGAAGAGTGGGATTGACCAAAAATTGCATTGGCATTATCACTTTCTTAGACTTGTCACTCTCCA
The DNA here is from genome assembly GCA_009831015.1 of Picea engelmannii. NCBI lineage: Eukaryota > Viridiplantae > Streptophyta > Pinopsida > Pinales > Pinaceae > Picea > Picea engelmannii. The sequence continues at coordinate 167,746 of ML795930.1, forward strand.
AGAGAAGAGTGGGGTCAATTGAAGATTGTATTGATACAACCACTTCTTCAACCATTGGTTGAATAGGATGTGAGACAATAAGGTCAAGAGGTGCATCACCCCAAAAAACAAGAGTGTTGTCAGTCAAAGATTGCATCAACACGACCATTGGTTGAACAAGATGCGAGACAACAAGGTCAAGAGGCGTATCACCCCCAAACATAGGAGAGGTGTCGATCAAAGATTGCATCGACACGATCACAGGTTGAACGGGATGTGAGACAACAAGGTCAAGAGACGCATCAACCCCTAAAGGAAAAGGGGTGTTAGCCGAAGATTGCATCAACATGACTATTGTATCAACCAAAGAAGGAGCGTAGTGTTGTGAAACCATAGATGACTCAGAACCCGAAGGCCCTTAGGTGAGCCCCACACTTATGGTATCCCAGTAGTAAAAGGACACAAACTATTAAGGTGACTTACTTCACAATTCCTACAAAGGAATCTAGGCTTACAACTGAGATTTCTAGGCTTATCAATCATATGAATTCCCCTAGCATGAATTGCAGTGGCTGGTGACATGCTCCCAACATGACTTGTAGAGGCTAGTAGCAAATATCCAACATGGCTAGTAGAGGTTGGTAATGGATGTGTAGTGTGACTAGTAGTGACCAAACATGTGCCCCCAACATGACTTGCAACGGCTTGTTGCAGGTCTTCAACATGACTCGCAGAGGTTGTCACCCAATCTCCAACATGAATAGCAGAGGTTGGTGATATAACTATAGTATGACACGCAGTGACTGGACTTGTGCCCCCAACATGACTTGCAGCGACTGGTTGTAGGCCTTCAACATGACTTGCAGAGGTTGTTGACCAATCTCCAACAAGACTAGCAGCGGGTGGTGATATAATGCCAGTATGACACACAGTGACTGGACTTGTGGCAATGGTGAATTGTGGCATTTGAGACCAAGGTCCAAGGAAATATTGGTTCTGAGAAATTGCAGGCCAGGAAGGATCCTGGTTTACACCTTGTCCCTTTCCAGCAGGATAATATCCTCCTCCATACTGATTCATAAAGGGTTGTAAGGGCATCGACACTGAGGAAGCCACTCGTGAAGAGAAAGAAACATGACAAGGGTTACTCATGTGAGGATATATGTTGCCCCCAGACGAAGGAACTTCATGAGGGGGGTTGCCCATACTATAAAAATAACTCCCCCCGGATGAAACACCAGAGGACAGATGGAGGTCAGCCATGGGAAAAGTGTTCATAGGAATCGACATGGTGGAAGAAGGATAGGTGGACGTAGTGTAATAAGTAGAATGATTGCATAGTTAGGCACTTACTTATCACGTAGAGTATTCATAGGAAGGAATATTCCAACCTCCTACCATAAGAGGTGTTTGAAGGATATGACTCCCACCAAATGAAGAGGGATAAGAAGGACGCATCATGCCCCCAAACCCAAAACTTGTGTTCGCATAAGGAGGAAAGACATAGGATGGTAACTGTGAATACATATCAGACAAACCGTGATAAAAATGATTAGAGACCCAAGGCATTGACTGAGTGCCATAATTTTGCATATCATTATAAAAAGAGGAAGCGTCTGTCCCCATGAAATGAGTAGGAATCATGGGGTGGGAAGAAGTAAATGAGAGCGCAAAAGAAACTCCACTATCCATGATAACAAATACTCAGCACAAAATCCTATGGTCAACTAATAGTCAAAGAGAATACCAAAATTCAAATGGCCAATATATATGCAAACGGGCTAAAGTGCCTGAGTGGCCTCCCTTGCTAAAGAAGGTATGCTTCATCTAGGAGGGACTTGAGATTCCCTGCTAAATTTTGGAGGTAACAGAATTAGTTATAAGGGCCCTCGTAGTCTTATCAATCAATCAGTCAGATCCCCCTAGAGAGGTAATCCTCCATAAAGGTTGTGTGTTGCCTGACCCCTGTATGACTTAGCAGACAAGTAGAATAACCCCTGCAAGTAACCTATGAGAAACCTAAGTCAAGAAACTAATCAACCACTGTATAATCAATGCACATGCGAAAAGTCGTAAGTTGGGATCACCATATGGGCAGGGTAGCAAAGGCCGAAACCTCTAAAGTGCCACCTCTCATAGAGGAATGGGCACTAGAAAGATCCCCAAATACAAATAAATCTACAGAAATATCTTTGACGCTAGGTGAGTATCGAAGGGTTATCCCATCAACTAACTTCGTGTGACCTCGTGATTAACTCTGGTGTGAGTGGAGCCTCCTGATATTACCAATTATATAATGGATTTCTCAAATCCCTGTCTTAGACACATAAGTTTATTTAATTTCCTTGGAGAAGATTACTCATAAAATTCTATTCCAAGGCACTAAATCCTAGGCTAGTTTGTGCACCCTAAAAAATAAAATCGTGACTAATCAATTTTAGTTTAAAGCATAAAATTTTGTTGGTCGTGATTACTCAAAAGGGTATGAAAATGAAACTCATGGTGTTATGACTCTACATAAGAATACAAATAGATATAATGCAAAGCCTAACATTAACTTTTGAGTAAATGATATGCTAAATAAAACAGTGCAATCTTCAATTTTAATTCTGCAACTTAGAAATAAAATCCAATCTTTTGCTAAATGTGCTAAGCTAATGATAAAGTTTCAAAGACAAAGATACCAACCAATGCAAAGTGCCTATTTTTTTTGTATTTTCAATGTATTTAAAAAAAAATGCATAGATTGATAAGTGACTTGATATACAACCTCTATTGTGTATAAAAGTAATCACTCGAGAAAAATATCAAGCAGCTAAGCAGGCAGCCCAACTACCAAGGACAAATCAAAAACAAAAAACAAAGAGAAAGATGCCGCCAAAAAATTGAAATCCAAAAAGGTTTCCTGTCATCCCAGATAATCTCAACATACCACAGAGACCCAATAAGTCTTAGTGATCCTCAAAACCTACCCAACAATCACTAAACCAAGAAAACAAGCAAGGGGAAAGTGGTATATGCTCATGTTCAAGAGAAAAAGGCATGTATATGCCTCTTGTAGTGGGACAACATGTGTATACATGCGACTGTCAGGTAAAAAAGGGAATATATCTTTTAAAACAAGGCTAGGCAAGGTAAAAAGGCTGAAAACTCAGACCCAGAGTGAATAGGATCTGTCCAACTATGATACGAAAAGAAATACAAAGGAAAAAGAGAAATGCAAGAAGGAAAAATACTTCAACCCTTAGAAGGAAGATCTCTCCCCAGTGGAGTCACCAATTCCGTTACAAGGGAAAAACTCTCTATGGCCAATGGTAAACCACAATAGATAGGTATGACTGCAAAAATAAACTCAATTCCAACATGTGTTGTATAAACTAATGTGCAATACGAGGAAGAATCCTACCTCTATCTAATCATTTGATGTCATTCCATTGTTGAGCACTTTGACCCAAAGCCTTACACCTACAATAATTTCTCAACAAACAAGTGATGCAAGTATATAGTGACAGTATATAAAATGAGTTAGCACATCATATAGCACAATCCATTAATAAACATTACAAACATGCCCATGGATAATAATCATATATTTGCAAGATATCAATATGATGGGAAAGGAGTATTTCTATTAATAATTGATCAACAAAAGTATCAACATTACAAACTTCCATGTCGACATGGTTCGAAACCAATAAACCAAGTTCCTTCCAAGTAGGTCTCCACCACTTCAATCCTCCACCAAAGGCAAACTCATAGAAAAGAGATAAAAATATTCTCTTGACAATAAGGGAAGATCTTTGAGGTTGAACACTATTTTAGACTTGAGGGACAAAGAGATGCAGACTCAATAGGAAGTAATTTCTCTAGAGTAACTTTTCTCTCAAAGTTGAATGTTTTATCTCTCTTTTTCCATAGCTCGAAATTGTGCTCTTATAGCCTCTAGAATGCAACTGAAGGGCCAAGTCAGAACATTTCCAGTATATGGAAGGCCAAAGATCAAAGATATTATGTCGTGACATGGAAACCTGAACTTATTTTGTATTTTCTAGCACAAATCCCGATATACGTGAACTGTAGTGGAGCATCAATCATATACACATCTTGCAAAGCAATTAGGGAGCATATATGTGGAATATATATATATATAATTTTGCCTCTGGATTTATCAAAAAGGGGGTTGACAAGTCTGCATAGGGAAATGGAAAAAGGCCCTCTGTGCAAGATAGCAATGGTGAGGCAAATCTTGTTATAACAGTGTGCATGAGGAATAGGGAAACAAAGAGAATTTAAGGATACAATGAGTTGTTATGAGAGAGTGTCCAAGATGTGAAAATCCCAATATAATGACACATGGAATAATCATGTACGTACAAGTGGATTAAAGAAAATAAGATTGAGATAACACCAAGTGACCACATTAATACAACCACATCCACTCTCATGTTTCTCCATGGTAGGATGCATCAAGTCCACAAAGGTACGATTCTATTATAGTTGGATATGATGTGGACTAATGATTAAATATCAGGTGGCAATGGGGCCCACCACTAAAATAATTATATGTTGCAGCATTATTTTACAAAATGTTTGATTCATATTGAGGTAAATAATAAGTAGAGGGTTGAGTCTCCTCAAAGGTGAATAAAATATACAATTTCTTTTAAGCACAGATTGGAGGGCCCTAGAGCCCCCGGATGACTATAATATTTCAGACAGGATCTGCTATGAGGAAACTTTTCTCTGAGTTTTTCCTCTTTTTGGTTGGAAGAAAGATGAGAGGTATGGCTCTAGAAATATAGTTAGGACATGATGTATATTCTGATTTTAGTTTTGAAATATTGAATATAATGTTTTTTTCATGGAAAAAAATTGGTGTGGATATGCCTCAAAATTTTAAATTGGATAGAAAATGTTATATTTTCCTCAGGCTTGCTAATAAGAAACATATTCTTGAACTCATGGGTCTATTGTACATATTTATAATATCTTGGAAAAGAAAAACATTGTTTGTTGCTTACATCTTATCTGGTGATCTAATTATAAAAAAAATAAGGATTTAGCGATGTTATATTTGTACGGAAATTAACAACCATGTCCATCAGAAAGAACCACATAATGTATTGTATTTGGAGTTCCTCTATAGCACTGCAAGGGGAATGTGGTGATGTCACATGTTTTGAGACAACAAATGCCTGCCAAAAATCTCATGTGCCACTATCTCAATGACTTCAAAGAAGTCAGTTGATAGAAGCATATGTTCAGTGGTTTTCCAAAGTATATTGTCATTCTTCACCAACTTGATGGGAAAGGTAATATACATGTTTGTAAACATTAATTTTGAAAATTTTCATGGATGGAAAGAATTCTTTTCTGAAATTGAATAGAAAATAATATAGAAAGATAATCCACTATGGGAGATACTATAGATGGTTATTTAGGTATTTTCGAGATTTTATTTTATGTCCTCAAAAAATGTTTAGCAACTTGCTTCAAGCTATTGGGATCAAAAGATACACAAACACCAACATGGGCATTATTTTCTAACATAGATGATGGCTTCAAATAATGAAAAGTAAGTTAACGTCACCATGAAGGGCCTAATAGAAATGCGTGAAATAATATTGTACAAATAGTTGGTTCAAGGGACCCAACATGGCAACCTACAACAAAAATGTATGAAAGAAGATATGACACTGGATTAACTGCTTAGTATGATGGGTAGTTGTGGATGACGACGAGTTGAACTTGATGAGAGTAGAACTTGGCTGGCAATGATTTGTTACAACAAATTATGAACTTGTAATGCTAGGCAGTGATAGGGTTATTAGTGATCTAGAACGAGACAATGGCCTGATGACTTTGGCATTACTTATGATCAACATGGATCAATAAGGCTTGGTGTAGTGATTCATAATGATGTAGCTAACTTCAACATTGAAGTGAGGGTGATTGGGAGATTAGTATTTATAGTTCTAAGCAAGATAAATATGATAAGTCAAGGATAACTGATTAAATTCTATAAGAAAAGATAATGACGACTAGTAGATGAGAAGAAAGACCTCCTAACATGATGGAGTAAATATTCTTGGAAAGATCAAAAGAAATTATGGGGCTGGATAGAGCATCTCTGAAGATCAAGAAATTGTCAAAGATCTTATCAAAATAAGATCTTTTCTATCTCCTTTTAGTAGTAATAATAATAATAATATATTTTTAACGTCACAACCAAGCTAGACACCAAATTGGTGTATGAGACCCCCTCCACCCAACAATTTTACTAGTAAAGTCTATGGAGGTATACATACCCTAATGGCCCCCTCTAGATTTGAAGATATGACCTCTTAGAAGAAAACTACAGCTTCTGGTCTACCAAGGGGATTTACTAAGGCAAAATCTGTTCTACCTGTGGGATCAAAGGAAGAATTTGGTCTACCAAGGGGAATACTACAGCTTCTAAGGATACAAATGACAATGGAAATGACACTATTGGATCTCGATGATGTTTTGGAATCATGGAGGTGCAATATTAACAATTGTTTCACCTAGAATAAGATTAAGGAACTATTGAAACATTGATGTTTATCAGTTGACATAAAATAAATTCTCACTATCTCAAAGAGATAACTACCCTTTTCAAATTTTGAACTACTATTTGAGCAGAATTCTTATTTTTTCCAAACTAACATCCACAACCAAACTAACCAATAAAAGAAGTAAACTTGAACATGTTTTAAATCAACAAATGGATTGTAATGTGTCACTACTGTTAACGATTTTCCTAGTATACAGTATAGGACTCGACAAAAATTTTCATTTTGCAATTCTTTGGACATGACAACTGGATGAGTATGGCCAATCTTCTCCATATTATCCTAATTTTGTGAAAAAACGTTTGCAATGTATACACATACTTAGAGACCTCTTGAAGTCTCTCCCATAACAAGTGTCATTTTGCTCAAACAAACATCAAAATCTACTTCCTTCAACAAATACAATTTACAAAAATATGGGAGATCTATGATATTTTTGGTTAAAGAGTTATTTTCAGTGAAACAAGAATCATGCTTTAAATTGCAATTTTCCTAGTTTGAATTGGACCAGCCTCCAAACAAGATGATCCAAAGGTCACCGATTCAAAATCACATTAACCAAGTTTTACTCAGTCAACACAATTCAAAATCGTGATTTTGGCATGGATCACAAGTCAAGGGAAGATTGTGCTAGTTGGCCTATGGAAGCAATTTTTTGTGGATGTTCTCTAATTTTTTCTGCCTGTTTGAACTAGTTTCTTCTATACCAGTCAACTATAAATGGAAAAAAAATCTACAAGAGGTTTAAGTGATCCATTTAAGGCCATCCATTGACCCTACTAGACATCTATGGGTAGGCGATAAGAAGGCATAGGAAATCCAATTCTTAGGGATCTAAATATTGCATAAAAACAATTCTTAGGGTGTATGGGCAAGGGAGAAGAAGGCGTAGGCAATCATGCAATTCTTAGGGTGTATGGGAAGGGAATACCTTATAGAATTAGAACTTATAAAAGGTCTATTATAAAAATTGGATATGGATACAGAATGGAGAACTTGGAAATTCCAACAAAAAATAGAGTGTTGGAGACTCTTTTTTTGTTCTGTGTTTTGTCATGAAGTTGGGTGTCTGAAGAATGATCCTCATCAGCCAACATCTAGAAATGATTCTACACAACTTGACACATTAAATCCAACAACATCTCTAGATAAAAGAGGTATGTATAGCTCATACATGTTCTTTCACCTTCATAATGTTCCTAGTAGCTTCATTCAATGTTTGAGTCCAGAATTCGATCAAAAAGGGTTGATGGAATGTCTAGCTCAAAAGAGTTAATATAGGAGCCGGGGGAGATCATTTAGAATAAGATTGTTCTGGGGGGATGTAGTGTACCTCTGTATATATGATATTTTCATCTAATGATACTAAGTTGGTCCATGTCCAAATGAATAATGTTTTGGTCAAAGAGACTAAGTCACACTACCTTCTACCCACAAATGAGCCTAAGAAGAAGTCTAAAAAAATTACCCTAAAGTGCTTATATTTGTTAAGATCATTAAAATAATTTGAGATGGAGCCAAGGGGATTGGTGCAGGGGCTATCCATGGACAAGAAAATGACTTCTACTATTGAAATGAAATCAGATATATCATTTTCTAAGTGTCAATCAAGGAAAGAAGTAAGAGAGGTTAAACAACTCACCATCAATGGGGTCTTTAGAGAAGGGAAGACCTAAAAATTGGTTACAAAATCATCATTATTTCACTAAATTCCAAAGGGTTTTGGGGTGCCCACAAAAAATTATCCCTCAAATGAATGTTCTCAATTTACCAAACTAATGTTATGATGCTACAAGAAATTTATCAACCTAATGAAGAGCTTTGTGTGCATTTAAAACTATAAAATTCCCACTCAATTATTTTTGTTTTTTTTCTTGGTTTTACTATGTTGGCCTTTCATCAAACAATTTGCCACTGAAATGTTTATAGAGGTTGTTATGAATTTACTCATTATTGTAGCAATTTTTTATGAATTCCTGAGTGTAGACTTTTGAAAAACACTTGGGCTGTAGGATATTTCACACTGTTTGACTGCCCAATTTGCAGTTATGGTATTTTAGATGGATTCTTGAAGTTTTTTAGATGGTTGGAATAGATTTAAATTTGAATATTACCTAACTCAAATATGTAGAATATCTAATTCAAACATGGTTCCCTAGATCGAATATATAGAATATATCATTCAAATGATGATGCATGTGTACCCTAGACTTTGCAGACTAAAAATGTTGAAAAGGACAGAGTGAGAAAAATTTACCAGAATGGAAGCCATTGTTGGTCTAGTTCGCTTCTTTGTTGCTCTTTGTCTCTATGACTTCTTGCTGGGGTCACCGCGTCTCTTGTTGGGGTCTCTTCCTACCTTTGTTGATCATGATGAATGCAAATGGGCCAAATGGAGTCGGTCAAGTTTAGGGATAAATGCTTGGAATGGGTACGAGTTAGGGAGAATAGGATTAGGGATTTTGGTTTTGTTCGACTGTGGGTTGTGCAATGCGTCGGTTAGATGGTGGATGGTTTTATGGTGCGGTCGAGTTCTGTTCTTTACATATATATCATATATGTTACATATATATGTTATATATGTTATATATATAACATCTATATGTAATGAATGTTACCTATATATGTAACATATATAACATATACATATATAAGGAATGCTACATATATATGTTATATATAACAATATTTTAATTTTATAGTGAAGTGGGGAAATGTTCCATGTGAACATCACTTGGACATGGCTAGTTAGTCGATCCTAAGAGATGGGGAATCCTTGCATCAAGGGTGCACTCTGCATGAACATCGAAAGAGAATTGGGTTAATATTCCCAAACAGGGACATGGTGGTGGACGACAATGTTAGGAAATCTGGAGATGTCATCGAGGGCCTGGGAAGAGTTATCTTTTCTTTTTAACAACTTTCCCACCCTAAAATCGGTTCAACCGGAGATAGGGTCTAAAATTTGAAGGAGCGCCACACATATTGCAATGTTTGGTTCCCCCTTGGTGGCCATTGTAAATATGGTGAACCGAGTACCATCCATGCTCGATCATACTCATATCTTCCACCTTGGATTTTTCAATGTCCACTAGGTTAGCGATCTTGATGAGATAATATATACCTTGGGCTACTTGTTTCCTCTTGGATTTGGACCAATTTGTTAGTTTTATAAGAAGAAACAAGTTGTTATTCTCTTCTCCACTAATGAAAACTATGCTAATGAAGTTCATGTCGGCAAGCATCTTCCCTGGATACAGATGATGCTTGATCAACTTGGTCTTCCTCCACAAAATCATTCCACCTTTGTGACAATCAAAGTACCATTGAGATTATTCATAATCCAATGAATCATTAGAAGACAAAACACATGGATATTTGGATGCACTAAATTTGGAAACCTCATGCTCAAGGACAACTTGTGCGAATCTGTGTTCCTTTAGTAGATCAACAAGTAGATATCTTCACCAAATATCTTCTAGATCCTGCCTAAACCCCTGTAACTATAATTTGTAATGATATTACATACAACGACTATTACTGAGTAACCATATAACCCCTAAGAACCTATGGCCATTAACCCTTATAATCACTATAATTTCTAAGTTATAAACCCCAAATATCTAAAGCCTAACTTATTAACCCTAATCACCTAATACCTATATCTCACAAGCATTAATCCTTATAATACTCAAACCATATAACCACTTTACTCCATAACACTATAACCCTTAATACTTATCATCCCTAACATCTAACCCTCAATTCTCGCCATACCTAACCCCTATAAACATTAACCCCTAATCCCTATAAAGCATAATTCTAAACCAATGTAACCTTTATCTGACTTGTAACTCCTAAGGAGCTTAACTACCATAACCCCTAATGCAACATTTCGACATGAAGAGCACAGAAACAACATCAAAGCCTACCAGAACATGGCCCTACAATCTCAAGAATACAAAGGTCATGGCTATGTCAATTGACATAGGTGAAAAGGAAAATGTGTCTAGTGACACCAAAATAACAGGAGAATCATTAGTACATAATTTTAAATTCATTGTATTTGTGTTCAAACAAATACATAGAATGTTCAATCATTACTAGAGAAATGAGGAACCAAATGCAAAGAATGCTCAAACTAGCACAAGAAAGAGAATTTGTGTTGATTTCCATAGAGCATGGAATGCATGATACAAATAAGAAAACTCTATAATTCATGTTGACCTACACATTATTGAACAATGAGTCGATATATGCTAAAAGATATAACTAGGGCTTCAACAAGGTGATCTATCAAAAACTTGGGAAGAATTAATTCTACATATTTAGAGGGCTATCATGACAATCAATTAGACTATTAATGACATCAATACCAAAAATTTATTGATACGATGAAACAAGGAGTATAGGTTACAAACATTATGATCTTAGACTAGGATGGAGCACAAAAATACATATGGAAGTAGGAGATCGGTCTCTAACCAACGTGTTATTGGATAATGGTTCCATAGTAAACAATATGATGAAGGATACATGGGGAAAGTTAGAGAAATCAAAATTGAGGCCGCTAGAGTTGTTGGTTGACAATAAAATCCATCAATCGCTTCAACAAGGTGATCAATGAACATTTCATATTGAATTCATTCAATAGATTCCAAGGATCACTGCAACATTATCAATTGGACTATTAATGATTTCAATTTCATATGGAAATAGACGATCTCACTCTAGCCAATTTAATAATATTAGATGGTGATTATAGAATAATCATTATGACGGGGACAAAAATAATTAGAGAAACCAAAATTGTGACCACCGAGAAGGAGAAATAGTCAGTGATGATTAGTGAGGCAACATAATTGCATTAAAAAACAATAGAATATTGAATAATTATTGATTTAATAAGTTGCAATAGTGAAAGAGGAGTTGGCTATTTCTAGTGAATCCTTTAGAAGCAGACAAGATGAACTATATGAATGCAAAGGTAAACGGTAGTATAACTAGAGGATTGCTTAGAGGTAATAAATCATTTGATAGTGGATCATTGTAGCATTGGAATATGGATAATCTATGTTTTTTGTTGCTATAATATAGAATCAAAACTAATAACTAAACCCAAAGGGAAGAATCCACTCAAGTGAATGATGAGAAGGAAAATTATCCATCACACGGCTTGACCAATGTTACCACTAGTAAATGTACAATTCAATGAAGGTATCCCATGACCATACTAGCTAGTTGTTCTTAAATACAGGGAACATATACCCACTAAAAAAATTAATGTAGAAATGAAGAATGAACCTCAACACATCATAATGGGAATTGAGTGGAGGATAGAATTGCTAGCCAAGCAATTAACATATTTAAGAATAAAAATAATTATTTACATGGTCCTATAAATATGGAAGCTAACCCATTGTTCAATAGCAGAGTGGGGGAAGTTATCCACCCCAAAATATGGAAGCTAAGTCTAAGGTCCCGAGGGGACAAAGGTTGAATTCTAATTTGGTGGGAATATTCCATTAGAAAAATCATTTCCTTTCTTAGATGTTATGGTAGATAGTTGATGACATTTACAAGAATAAAATACCAGGCAATATTGGAAGAGCTTGAGGAAATTTCAAGAATGCCTCATCTTATCCACTCAATGAATAACAACTGACTGAACAATGACAAATACTAAAGGTTGATGAGACATATAAAAGACCGACAAAAGCCTAAAAACTGCATCAACCAAATTGGGTACTCTGAAAGAAAATTAGGGTTTATGGTTTACATGATGCATTGATGATGGAAGAAAATGCGTGTGTTAGTCAAATTTGAGTCCATAAACCCTCCCATATCAGTAAGGCATGTGAATAGTCTATCCAAGTCAAATTTCAATGCATGCAGATACAATTTGAAAACATTTCGACGTTGGCTCCATTCACATGTCATTGTTGCTCGCCTCTAATATCTTGATGGTGTTGATTAGGAAATAAAAAAGATAGATGGATTTTTCATCACAGATATGACATAGATACATTGTATATACATTAATATAGAACCTGAAAGAAAAATTAATAGAGACCGACGAAAGCCTAAAACTTGCATCAACCAAATTGGGTACTTTGAAAGAAAATTAGGGTTTATGGTTTACATGATGAAGTGATGATTGAATAAAGTGGGTGTGTCACTCAAATTTGAGTCCAGAAACCCTCCCATATCATTAAGTCATGCTAACAATCTATCCATGAAAATTTTCAGTGCATACAAAAATTGTTTGAAAAAATTTCAATGTTGGCCCCATTCGCGGGTCCATGCTGTCAGACGTGTCTATTCCTCGTGCAATTTCGTTCCTCATTCCTCGTTACTTGACCATGATGTAGTCCCCAAGATCCATTATTTTTGTACAAAATTACATACTAATGGCATAAAATCATCGATGAACTTTTGTCATCGATAGTATAGCAAATTCGTCGTAAGATTATTTACATCCATCTCTCTTATGAAGATATCAAATGATGCAGCTTGGATTCATTTCATATTTGGTTTATCAACTTGAAATCTCAATTTAACACTTTGCAAGCTAGTTGTACCTTCATTCAAATACAAATATGAAACTTGGAATAATAAACATACCTACTAGAACATATGAAAAATAGTTGGGTTTATGGTTTACATGATGCATTGATGATGGAAGAAAGTGGGTGTGCTAGTAAGTTTTGAGTATAGAAACCCTCCCATATCAGTAAGGCATGTGAATATTCTATCCAGGTCAAATTTCAATGCATACAGATACATTTTGAAAACATTTTGATGTTGGCCCCATTCACATGTCATTGTTTCTCACCTCTAGTATCTTGATGGTGTTGATTAAGAAATCAGTGAAATAGAGGTATTTTTCATCACATATATGATGTAGATACATTGTATATACATTAATGTAGAACCTAAAATCAAAATGAATAAAGATCGACGAAAGCCTAAAACTTGCATCAACCAAATTGGGTACTCTGAAAGAAAATTACGGTTTATGGTTTACATGATGAAGTGACTATGGAAGAAAGTGGGTGTGTCACATGAATTTGATTCCATAAAACCTCCTATATCATTAAGGCATGCCAATAGTCTATCCATGAAAATTTTCATTGCATACAAAAACTGTTTGAAAAAATTTCAACATTGGCCCCATTCATAGGTCCATGTTGTCGGATGTGTCTATTCCTTGTGCAATTTTCGTTCCTCATTCCTCATTCCTTGACCATGGTGTAGTCCCCAAGATCCATTATTTCGGTACAAAACTACATACTAATGGCATAAAATTATCGACGAACATTTTTCATCGATAGTATAGCAAATTCGTCGCAAGATTATTTACATTTGTCTCTTTTGTGACGGTATCAAATGATGCATCTTGGATTCATTTCATATTTGGTTTATCAACTTGAAATATCAATTTTATAATTTGCAAGCTAGCTGGACCTTCAGTCAAATACAAATATGAAACTTGGAATCATTAACATATCTACTATAACATATGAAAAATAGTTGGGTTTATGGTAATTTCCATGATGAATTGATGATGGAAGAAAGTGGGTGTGTCGGTCAAATTTGAGTCTAGAAACCCTCCCATATCGTTAAGGCATGCAAATAGTCCTTGATCATGGTGTAGTCCCCAAGATCCATTATTTTTGTACAAAATTACATACTAATGGCATAAAATTATTGACGAACTTTTTTCGACAATAGTATAGCAAATTCGTCGCAAGATTATTTACATTAGTCTCTCTTGCGATGATATCAAATGATGCTTGGATTCATTTCATATTTCATTTATCAACTTGAAATCTCAATTTGATACTTTGCATGATAGTTGGACCTCCAGTCAAATACAAATATGAAACTTGGAATTATTAACATATCTACTAGAACATATGCAAAATAGGGTTTATGCTAATTCTAAGAAGATTCAAATAGGTAACAATATTGATCAAATCTTATATGATCACAATGGTATAAAAATAAAAGAGCTTCTCTTGGTTTCAAGAATAATTTATCCTCTAATTAACAAGGCCAACCATTTGAAGGTGGAATTTCACATGGCCCCTCCCCTCCCCCTCACATCACTCTCAATTGATCCTGAAAAACCCAATCTATAAAATATAAAATAATTGAAAGAAACGTCCTATTAAGATTCATGCATAGAAACTACAAAAACAAAAATTAATGAAGGTACATGAAATTATGTGTTTCTAAATGATATTTTTATTCTACCACATAATTTACTATATTGAAAACTATTTTCAGGTTTCAAATAATAATTAAACATGATGTAACCTAGTATATAAAAACGTCGCATAAAACTTAAAAACATGTAACTAACCCATGACATTAAAAGTAAATTATTTTAAGAGAATAATTCATACAAATTAAAATATTGTATAGCCACGTACCTAATCCAACCTCAACATCTATGTAATCATCCTTATTCTCTATCTTGATCTTCTTCATCGAACTCGACATCTGTATCATCATCTGGTTCTGAAACAATGTTGAAAGGATTGATGATATCATCATCGTCATCAATGTCATTTTCGACAATTTTTTCATCGACGTCATCATCAGGAATTGCAATATTGTCTCCTATGCCTAGATCACGATCTTCTTCATCTTCTTCATCATTCGACCCTCCATGCTCTTCCATCTCTGTCTAATATTTTTTTGAATCATATTCTTCATCTTCAATATCATCTTCTTCCTGTAAATGAGTATACTTAATTGGCCTTCCTCTTGGATCATATCTAGAAACAAATGACCAATCCCTTTCACCTGGAACATTTGAGTAAAATACCTGTTCACATTGGCTTGGAAAACCATAGCGATCATGTCCTCTTTCAAACATCGTTGTTTTAATCATTGGAAATCCCTTGGCATGTTGAATAAAATTTCTTTCCTCATCATGTTCATGCATTCGTAACCTATACCATTTGACATCGAACAATGCTAATTTGAAGGAATTAAAGTCACACTCAAGTATATCGTTTAAATACCCATAGTATCTATTTTCATATTCTCGGGGATGTCTGTCACTCCTAGAGGAAACATTAGTAACCTGGAATATTACAGTTATCCCACTATCAAAAGTTTTCCTTGTTTCGTCCAATTGTTTGATGCAAAATTTATGACCATTGCACCACATAGCCTTGTGGTGTTTCAACTGCAATATGTCAGATATGTAAAAGATGCATTGTAAATTAATAAATTAACATATATTTATATAACTTCGAAAGTATCTTAAAAATACAGTACATATGTAGTCACATTAGTATAATATAAAATAACTAAATAAAATGGGTGAAATTGCTTAACTGTCCATCTTTCAAACCATATGCTAGATAAATTTCCCTCTATGTAACATTGGCATCTCCATTACGATGAGCTTCTCTAATCGATTCAAACAATCATTGCCATGATAACCTACCTCCATTATGTTGTTTACATCTTTCAATCCATAAATTCATCCATTCAAGATTGTTTGCAATGTATAAATGCAATGCATCCCACTCTAGAGAAACTGAATCAAAAAAACATAAGTCACCAATATTAAATATTAGTTATAACGTACAATATGCAGGTAATTATAAATATTTATAATTTATGAAATAAATTATATTAATATATTAATGAGTATGATCATATATACACAAAAATGAAACTTTATGTGTATTAATAATATAAATTTTCACAATTATTAATATATTACCTCTCATTTTTTTCATTCTACCTTTCCCCAACAGATGCTCCTGATCTTCAAATTTTTTGATGGAGTTCACATCCCAAATGCAATTCACTGCATGCATAGTTTCTGCTGCTAATTTAGGAAGATACTGAGTAATAAACACCGTGGATTGATATACCATATATCCCTCCACCATAGAACCCTCTGTACGTTCTCTTTGTCTAACCAACGCCTTCAATGATTTCAAGTGCCTCTCCACCATCCACATTGAGCTTGTGTGAACAGGTCCAAAAATTTGAATCTTCTCAACTTGGTGTATGAGGTATTCTTCTTGTGCATCAAAAAATGTAGGAGGTATATACTTTTTCATTTCACACATTAGAAGAGGAATTTCACTCTTCCAATACTTTATATCATCTTCATGGATTTATTTCAATGACAACCATCTACATGAGATCATGACCCAAGAAAATAACATGTTTGAACATAAGTACATAATATAATATATTACATTGCATTACAAGTAAAGAACGTGTCATTAAGTACAACAATAATGTGAAAGAACATTTCACATATAAATCACAACTATGTCTTACCTCATGTATTTTCCAAGATCATATATAACTTGTTTGGCGTTGTTGTCAAAGTCGTTTGGGAGAGATAGCGGTAGAACATACTGTAACAACAAAATGAATCGTTATTTGTTTCGACCAAAGTAGACAAATATATATATATATATATATATATATATATATATATATATATATATATATATAAGGCCAATATATATAAATATGTATACCAAAATTATTACCTTAATGAAGGTATGCCAATCATGTGTTTTTAGCCCACCCAATTCACCTTTCTTCGTTAAGATATTTTTTTATGTTTGAAGCAAAACATGTGGGAAATTTAATTCTTTGATTGACCTCTTTTAGATCATTGCTTTGTTTCTCTGCTAATAAACATGGATTTTTTTTTCGGTCTAGTACTCCATCTGATCTATTTGAATATAGGATCACACTTCATATTGCATGATTGGCTTCTTGAATGTTAATACAAATTTTGACAATTTTTTCTTTGTCCCTCCTACCATCTATGATTTGCCATAATGTTTCAGTCACATTCTTCCCTATATGCATTGTATCAAACAAATGAGCTATTCTTATCTCGTCATAGTATGGAAACCTCATGAATTGAGCGGGATAAGATTTCATTCCTTGTGGAAGCCCATTATTAATACCTTCATGATGATTGTGACCTTCATGAAGCATAAAAGAAATCAAAAAAATAATTATCAAATACAGTAAAATAAATTCAATGATTAAAATAAACATTTAAAACATTACATGATCTACCATACATTATTAAATTGAGTACCTTGATGATTTCTATTATCTTCCAACCTCCATAGGTGAGCTATCTTTTTTTGTGGTTTTAAACGAGTCTCTTCTTTCCCATTGAAAAGAAGTTTTTTAGTAGTACGATACCTATGGTTCTTAGGAAGAAGGTGCCTATACTCATCAAACACCATCTTTCGTAAACTTTTTGAATTGTGATACTTCATCTTAGGGCGACAAACTAGACATGCAAATTTACCCTTTGTTTGAAGACCTGCAACAAATGGATTAATGTCAATTATACGATGAGATTATTTAAAAAGTAAACATGAACCATGATAACATTAAAATATTATATAGTATTGAAGTGCAATATTAGAATGCTTATACATACCTTTTAAGAACCAAATATCAATATAGCATAGAAAAACCTCAGAAAAAGTACTAAATGCCTTGAAAAAAAGATAATTTCAAATAATAAGCCTCTTCGAGGGGGCAACCTCATTTTACCCCACTTAAATGTTCAAGTACAAGATGATTCAAAATGAAAATGTCTCCTTGGTATATATAGGAGACTAGGAGGTATAATTACAACTAATGGCCTA
>ML795931.1:0-16332 GCA_009831015.1 Picea engelmannii
AGAAGCAAAACTCAAAATGCTTTCTTAGGATGGACAAAAAGATGTTGAAAAACTCAATAGTTGACTAAATTTGCATAGATTGAGGAACAACAAAGTTTTTTCATCCACTGAGAAAGAAAGCTCTCTATATCAAGTCGGGCATAAAAGAGGGCCAACGAAATAATCAAGAAGTGATGGCCCAAAACAAAGGCAAGAAAATTGCAGCCATAGTGAAATAGGGAAAAGATTCCAAAAAGCAAACATTGTGTGATGTAGATGGACTCACAAATGAAAAGTATTGGAATCTTCATCTAGAGTTGTGTCTAGAATGGTACAAGTTCAATAAGGAAATAATGACAAGTACCATGATAGAATGTATAGAGATAGAAGATAGCTCCTATGTGGATGATGTTGGTTGTGGAGTCTGATTATTTTCTTGATTCAGAGGTTTGTTTCAGCTGTGCTTGGACCCCATTCCCTAACGGGGGGTGTGGGGGGGATTTTTGCCCACAACTGTCACGAGGGGGGTCCAAGGAGGGAATGTCAATTTTTGTAGCCCCTCTGGAGTGGGATTCGGGGGCAATGCCCCCGAAGTGAAATATTGGGAAAAATTGCCTTGTAAAATATTGTAATTTCATAGTCAATCTGAACCGTTCATTATAAGGTCGCAAATATGACGGTAGAAGTTATTTTTAGGATTTTTTTCCCCAGAAGACAACCCTCTTTTATGAGGGAATTGTATTGCGGTTGTGAATGATTGTGATTATTGTATTCTGAGAGAGGAGATTGTGAAAGAAAGAAGAGAAAGTTACAATGGGTGTGTTGTAGGTTGTATCCCTTCATTTTGTTGGATAATAAAAAGGAAGCACCTGGCAATTTCTCTAGTGGACGTAGCCTACATTGAGTGAACCATGTATATATGTGTCTCTATTGTGTTTTATTTCCGCATTTGTTTTATTTTATTGCTCCGCGATCATGTTCTTCTAACAGATGAAAGTTTTATTTATGTTACAATGCAAGAGTCAAGGGAAAGTGGAGAAAGGGATGCACTCTTCTAAATTTCAAGTGAATAACAAGAAAATAAATGCTCTTTTCAATGACAATTCTTAATGCAATCTAGTTTCTACATATTTAGTTGATGAAATTGGATTGGAAATATATGAACACCCACATCCATGTTCATTGGGTTGTTTGGAGAAGATTTACATTATGAGGATCACAATGACTGTAAGTTAAAGTTTGACATAAATCCTAATTTTGTCGATAAAGTGGAATGTGATTTAGCAACACTAATTGTTAATAACCGAAAGAAGAGTACACTTAAAGAAGACGTGGAAGAGGTCTTGGAGGAAAGTTTGAAAGCTATGAGCTTCTACCTTTTTCATAATTGAGCTTTCGTGGGACCTAAAAGCCTCCCAAATGGGAGGTGTGATCCAAAATGAATAAACAATTACATGTCTAATCAATAGTGTACTTTGTTTGTTGTTGAGTTACATAATTTTCCATGTATGTCCCATTGGAAATAACAGTAACATAATCATCTTTTTGCTAACCTCTATTTTGATGAATCAACTAGATGCATGGTGATGCAGACCCCCCTATCCCTTCTAAGGGTTGCGCGACCTCCGATCAGGATCTTCTGATTTCGGAACCGAAATGGCTCTTCTGGTTTCGAGCTGGAACCTCCCTCTTCTAATCCACAGGTCCTTATCTAAGTTTTGCCCACGCGAACCAACACTAGATGCAAAACCCCACTCCACGTGACCACAGGCCTAGCCTGAAAGGCACATTGTGTTTCGCGAACCCGAGCTTTCTAATACGACGAGTCCTTGGCTCCTCCAAGTCCCGAAACATCGATGAGGGCTAACGGAGGTTAGCTCCTCCCTTTTCCCAACTCACGTGACCACACACTCATGACCACAAGCTTTACCATGAAAGCGCGTCGCGGTTCGCAGTATCGGGACCTGCGATATAAGGCGCCTGACCCCTCCAAGTCATGAACACCGAAATCACGATGACGCGAGATCTACGGCTCAGGTCTCTCTTGGACCGACGGCTACGATTATTTTGGCGTTTCGTGTTTCACGACTTCGTCCTGCACGAAATCTATTCGCTCCTCCACCCAATCGTCGAAATGTTGAAACACTCCCTCGCTGTGGATCGACGGCTCTAAGCCTCCGGAGATCCGATGGTCCTGATCTCGTCTTGGCGGATCGTTATTTCAGGGTTCGGGGCTTTGGGATTCAAGGACCTCTATCCCCCCAAACTCGCGATAGTCGATATCACGAAATGGACCAACAGTCCAGATCTATTGGGAATTGACGACTACTATTCCCCCTGAGGGTCGAGCGTTGAAAGGTCCCCTTGTTAACCTCCTCGCAGCTCCACTTGATCCAACGGATCTCGGGGTTTCGCGACTCTCCCTGTAAACTCTCCACCATCCATTCAGACTTTTGTGGATTTCCCTCCTGGATGTACGCGGCGTCAAAGCTTGCGTATTTGTCTCGAATCAGACGGCTGTCGACCTTCCTCCGTGATTTGACGACCAACAACGCTCTTCCTACTAAGCTTCTAATCTCCTCGACTTAGAAGATTTTCTAAGTTCTCGAAGGTTTCGACCTTCGCTTACCTCGGGAAATGGGTTCTTGGATCTCGATAACACTTTCCCAACGTGTTATTCCTCTTGAGCTTCATCTGGTTCAGACTTAGATTTCCCGCGCACTCCTTGCATCTAAGGGATTTTGATAACTCAGAGCCACGGGATTTCTCACAGAGAAATTCCCCCCCCCTGATTTTCTTGCGTTCCTCTCTAGCTCAACGCACACCTTGCAGAGCTTCAAATGAAGAGAAACAATTGAAACCGGAACACTAATATGCATAGTTCCATTCACTTGTTCATGAAAACAGAAACGACAGGAAAACACACACAGTCCACACACCATACATTTGGATCAATTTTTCCTTCTGTTATCTTCACAAGTGCCAAAAATGGCTACAAAATACATTCAAATTACAGTAACTCAAAAATTGAGACCTCCTGCTAACTCGCAGTTCTCTTACAACTAATTTCTCTCTGTATTGCTGCTCACCCCAACTGGGCATACAAACTTTTACTTAACTCAAAAAGATTTATAGGGTTTCCCCTGGCTACTTGCCTACTCTAAAATTCATCCTACGTGTAGAAATTTCAATACAAATTAAGTATTTCCTGCGATTCTCTTGATCTAAAAATTATACGCCACTGTTAAATACATAATCGCTTCTACTATTATTCTTGTAGAAAATTAACCACGATCACAACCACAATCACAAAGTGAAATATCAAGAACACATAACACATAAGTTTTTTTTTATCGGGAAAGCGTAAAGCTAAAAACCCAACTATCATATATTATGTATATCATGAATTATGAAACAATCTCATACAAAACTCTAATCCAAGAGCTCTCAGTACAATACAATCGTCTCACACTGTCATACACAAATCAACAAATACATGTGCCAATTCTCCGTGTCTAGACAACCTGCCTCCTTTGCACAATCTCTGCAATTGGAATTCTCACAATCGAATCCTTAATGAATTGCCTAGTTTGCACATGCTCATAAGCATATCCACTGTATGTGTGATCAAATCACAACTGATAGCCAAACTGTCCCTTTCACTTGTTATCTCAACTGGGTCTCCACTGGATCTGATATGCATGTAGTTAATCGTGGTGAATCTTCAGTTGCATGTGAGTTCACTGATTAACTGAACTCTCACTAGTCCATGTTTAGTTACAACTAGTACAACTGATCTTAACTCACTTAACTACACTTATAATTCTGTTACAAATCCAACTCACTCAGTTATGAATGAAATAATAGATTAATATTTATTGTCTAATTTAATTAAGGGAAAAGTAAATTAGACACATGTTTCTTGTTGACTTTTCAACACTCCCTCTCAACAAGAAAGAGATTATCCTTCACCCCAATCCTGTCTCTATGATATTCAAATTTGCTCCTGGTGAGGGCCTTCGTCAGAATGTCTGCATCCTGATCTTCCGTAGGAATGTATTGAAGCAACATGATCTTCCGCTGCACACAATCTATGAGATGATGATACGAGATATCTATATGCTTAGATCTGTCATGAAACATAGGATTAATCAAGAGTTTAATGCAACTCTGATTATCACAATAAATCATTGTTGGATCTAAATGAGAACCAAATAAACCAACTAAGATCTTCCTCATCCAAATAGCCTCACATGCAGCTTGACTCGCTGCCATGTATTCCGCTTCCGTTGAACTAAGTGCCATGGATTTGTGTTTCCTGCTGTACCATGAAACAACTGTAGATCTGATACTAAAGATCCCCCCTGATGTGCTCTTTCTGTCCGTTGGGCTGCTCGCCCAATCTACATCCGTGAAGCCATGCAACTTCACCTCATTCGTCTGTCTGTACCATAATCCATACTCAGATGTGCCCTTCAGATATCTCGGGACATGCTTACCCGCCTTCCAAAAGAGTTTGGTAGGCTTAACCATCGCTTGACTTAGCTGGTTAACCGCATAGAAAATGTCCGGTCTCGTGTTCACGAAATACATTAGTGAACCCAGTAACTGTCGATAGACAGTAGCATTCACTACCTCTCCAGAAGTAGCATCCTCTTTTCTGCAGTTTCCTGGAAGAGGAGTATCCATGGGTTTGCATCCCTCCATGTGAAACTTACCCAGTATCTCCCTTCCATACTTTCCTTGAGACACAAAAAGTTCACTATCTTGCTGACATATTTCCAATCCAAGGAAATAATGAAGAAGGCCCAAATCCTTCATCTCAAACTCCTTTGCAAGGTCATCCTTGCATGAGTGTATCAGCTGCTCATCACCAGTCAGTATTAAATCATCAACATAAAGCACAATGATTAAAAGCTTACCCTCCACCACAATTTGGTATAGGTTTGCATCCGCTTCACTTTTGGTGAAGCCCAATCCGGTGAAATAGATGTCTATCCGAGTGTACCAAGCACGAGGTGCTTGCTTCAGCGCATACAGTGCTCTCTTGAGTCTGCACACATGTGACTCTCTGTCAAAGGTCTCAAAACCTTCTAGCTGTTCAATGTACACTTCTTCCTCAATGATCCCGTTGAAGAACGCAGTTTTTACATCCATCTGATGAATGCGCCAGCCCATCTGCGCCAAGAGTGCAAGGATGGATCTTATGGAAGAGTACCTTGCGACAGGTGCAAAGGTCTCATCATAATCTATCCCCTCGATCTGTGAGAAGCCCCGGGCCACAAACCTGGTCTTGTATTTCTCCACACTCCCATCAACAACTTGCTTTACCTTGTAGATCCATCTTGAACCTACCACTGATTTGTCGACCAGTCTTGGGACAATTTCCCATGCACTGTTTTTGACAATGGAGTCATACTCCTCTACCATAGCATCAACCCAAGTGGGGTCTTGCACTGCTTTCTGAAAGGAAGATGGTTCAGTCACAATACATTTGCTCATGAGAGCCATGTATCCAACAAATCGATCAGGAGACTGTCTCTGTCTGCGCTGTGAAGTAGGGGCTCCTACATTCTATGCAACATCTAGTCTCAATCTGTCAGCTTCCGTGGTGCGCTTTCTGCCATTACTGATGGATGGCTTTGCTTGAGTGGTTTTTTCCACTCCATGAACCTCCTCATGTGGCTGATCCACATCTTGAGACTCATCCTCGGGAACCAACAGTTCCTCTTCTGCATGCAAGTCTAGCTCCCTCTCAAGTGACAACTGCATGGCTTTCCCCTCATCGAATTTTATATCCCATCGCATAACAGTCATCTTACTGTTAGGAAAATACACACGATAATTATGGGGTGTTTCTGTGTACCCCACAAATATCCCAACTTCAGCAGTCGGTTCCAACTTCTTCCTGGAATCCTTGGTCACATGCACATAAATAGATGAGCCAAAATTTTTAAAATGAGAAACATCCGGTTTCTTATCAGTAAAAGCTTCTTCAGGTGTACTCATGCCAAGTACTCTATGAGGACAACGGTTCTGCACATAAACCGCAGTATTGCATGCTTCTTCCCACAAATGCATTGGTAGGCCCTGATCATGCAACATCACTCGTATTGCACCCACGATCGTTCTGTTCTTTCTCTCCGCGACCCCATTTGGTTGTGGGTTATGAGACGCTATGAGTTCTCTTCGAATTCCTTCTCTGCTGCAGAAGTCTTTGAATTCGTTAGAGATGTATTCTCCACCATTATCACTCCTTAGAGCCTTCACTTGCTTTCCCGACTCTTTCTCCACCAATGCTTTAAACTCACAAAACTTTGAGAATGTTTGATCCTTCTTCTGCATGAAGAATATCCAACATTTACGAGAAAAGTTATCAACAAAAATAACATAATACCTATGTTTTGTTGTTGAAGCAACCGAGAATGGTCCACACACGTCCGTGTGAATTCTCTCCAGGATCACCGAAGAACGGTTCTCCTTTTCATGAAAGGTGGACTTTACACACTTCCCCAGGGTGCACCCCTTGCACTGATCTAACTGAGCAAGTGTTCCCCTTGGAAGTCTAGTAGATATTTGCTCCATGATCTTCAAGGTTCCATGATGAAGATGGTCCAATCTCCTGTGCCATAATTCGCCCTCATCCCGGCTCATCACTGTTTCTGCCTTGCTTATCATGGCACCGCAACCATCTACCTCCAGCATGTAGAGATTCTTAACTCGAATCCCTATCTTTTTGACTTGACCCGTTGCTTTGTGTCGCAGGTAAGATTTACCACTGCTAAAAACAACATCATAGCCTCTGTCCTCCAACATTGCGACTGAGACAAAGTTTTTCTTCAGACCTGGAACATGCATAACATTTTTCAATTGAAATGGTTTACCTGACTCCCTTTGAAAGGTAATGGTACCAATACCAGTTGCACTGTATCGTCCATCATCGTCCATCTCTATATGCATTCTGAGATCTTTCTCCTCCAAGTCAATGAAAGACTCTTTATCTCCTGTCATGTGGAAGGAAGCGCCACTATCCAAATACCACATCGATCCTGATGCAATTGAAGCCATGCATGCGATCAAAGCGA
This sequence comes from Picea engelmannii, assembly GCA_009831015.1. Classification (NCBI taxonomy): domain Eukaryota; kingdom Viridiplantae; phylum Streptophyta; class Pinopsida; order Pinales; family Pinaceae; genus Picea; species Picea engelmannii. Next base: position 7,065 of record ML795931.1, read on the forward strand.
AGTCAAGCTCAAATTGTGAGACAAGAGCCTCACCAGTTGCAGATCCAACAACCGTCTTGTTCTTCCTTTTCTGCGGACAGTTAGTAGCGAGATGCCCATGTTCGTGACAGTGAAAACACTTCACTTTGGACAAATCCAGCTTCTTGACTTTAGACTCGGATTTTGGATGGAATTTCTTCCATTTCCCTTTCCTTGCCTTGGCAGTGAAAGCACAATCCTCTTCATCATCACGCTTTGATGAAGATCCATCTCTGGTGTTCCGCCTGAATTCCTCTTGCACTAGATCCGACCATAGTCGTTCCCAATCCGACAATTTTTCCCTTCCATTAACATAGTCTTGATAATTGTGCCAACTCTTGGGAAGTCCTAGGAGCGCCAAGCTCACTAAATCATCAACAACGACTGTTATTCCCACACTTCCAAGCTCATCCCGACATTGGACAAACTTCGTGAGATATTTTGGAATGGTGTCACCCTTCTCCATCTTGATCTTCCTGAGTTTATCTTTGAGCGCCAATTTCCTATGGTCGCTATTGTTTTGGAACAGATCCGTCAAAACCTTCCACATTGCATGTGGTGTGGTTTTCCCATGGAGACTTGAGACAATGTGGTCTCGTACTCCCTCCAACAGAATCCTCCTCGCCTTTGCCACTTTCTTTTGCCATGCATCAAGATTTGTGTGTCTGTTGCATCCGGCTTAGGAACATCTTTGTCAATGTAATCCTTCAAGCCATTGTCTTCAAGTACTGCTTCCATCTTGTCCTTCCAAGCAATGTAGTTCGAGCTGCCCTCAAGTGCATACTCCAACCTCAAGCCAATGAAAGACATTTCGATCTTGAATCAACTGTCGCACCAAGAAAATCTTGCAAATTTGAATGTTATCCAACCACCAAAACTCAACTGCTGCAATCCCTCTTCCCTGGGAGGTTCACACCCCACCTGAGAGTAGCCTGAGGGAAGTTTGCACCTTGCCAATGTCTAGCCTGCAAACTTGCCTGGGAAGTTTTCACCCTGCTAGTGTATAGCCTGCGAACTTGACTGGAAGGTTCACACTGTAATGCACTGTAGGGTGAGGGGAGTTCACACTTCTCCCTTAAGCAGCCTGCGAGAATCACCTTGAAGTTCACACTTTTCCTTTGTCTAGGGTGCGAGAATTTCTGCTTTGAGAACTCAGCGTAGTCTACAGTACTAAAGTTCGCACCCTGCTAGAGACGGGACCTGCGAGAATGAAATTATGTTCGCACCTCACTTCCGTAGCTCTATGGCCTCCGTGGCTCTGATACCATGTAGAAATTTCAATACAAATTAAGTATTTCCTGCGATTCTCCTGATCTAACAATTATACGCCACTGTTAAATACATAATCTCTTCTACTATTATTCTTGCGGAAAATTAACCACAATCACAACCACAATCACAAAGTGAAATATCAAGAACACATAACACGGAAGTTTTTTTTTACCGGGAAAGCGTAAAGTTAAAAACCCCACTATCATATATTATGTATATCATGAATTATGAAACAATCTCATACAAAAATCTAATCCAAGAGCTCTCAGTACAATACAATCGTCTCACACTGTCATACACAAATCGGCAAATACATGTGCCAATTCTCCGTGTCCAGACAACCAGCCTCCTCTACACAATCTTTGCAATTGGAATTCTCACAATCGAATCCTTAACGAATTGCCTAGTTTGCACATGCTCATAAGCATATCCACTGTATGTGTGATCAAATCACAACTGATAGCTAAACTGTCCCTTTCACCTGTTATCTCAACTGGGTCTCCACTAGATCTGACATGCATGTAGTTAACCGTGGCGAATCTTCAGTTGCATGTGAGTTCACTGATTAATTGAACTCTCACTAGTGCATGTTTAGTTACAACTAATACAACTGATCTTAACTCACTTAACTACACTTATAATTTCGTTACAAATCCAACTCACTCAGTTATGAATGAAATAATCGATTAATATTTATTGTCTAATTTAATTAAGGGAAAAGTAAATTAGACACATGTTTCTTGTTAACTTTTCAACACTACGTTATCTTAGTTCAGTCTCATTCCAACGCTGTAATGGAAACTCCTGCTCTGTTTACGATTTTCAAAACATGCTTCAAAGGGTAAAATTTGGCACTGGTTCAAGCGTGCCTCCAAAGGTAAATTCCGATGCTGAGTTAAGACGGATTTCAAAATTCGCTGCAACTGCCAATGTTGAAGTTTTGGAAGAACTCTCGCGTGTTGAGTGGTCCTGCCTCTGCGTGCTTGCCAACGATGTTCCTGCATCATACTCCCCTTGACAAAATTTCATGGACTCCTGTCCATGAGCTCCTCTACTGATTTTCCCTGCTTCTGGATAGCAGCTTCGTTTTCCCAACTGACATATTCGATTGGGTGTCCCTTCCATTTGACCAGATACTCAGAATAGGTTTTCCTTCTAGTCTTCTTGTCAATCCTTTGATCAACAATTTTCTCCATCTGCGGATTTTCTGCCACAGGCATCTGTTTCTCCCACTTAATCTTTCCTTGAGCTTCTGACCCTTCTCTATCATCTTTCCTGTAAGGATACAGGTCTGAAACATTGAATATGGGCGAAATGCCCACACCATCTGGAAGCTCAATCTCATAGGCGTTTGCATCAAACTTCCTCAAGATCTTACAGGGTCCTATCTTTTTCATCTTCAACTTGTTGTATGTTCCCCTAGGGAACCTTTCCTTCCTGAGATGTGCTAAATCCTTATCTCCTACTTCAAATTGAAGTTCCCTGCGATGTTGATCAGCTCTGTGCTTGTATTTCTGGTTAGAACTCTCCAACTGTCCTTTGATCTGGCTATGGAGTTTCTCCATCTTCGCAGCAAAATCCTCTACTCCAACGCTCCTGATCTCACCCTGTTCCATGTCTCTCAACTCAGATACTCCCCTTGGTTGCATTCCATATAGTATTTGGAATGGGCTCCTTCCAGTGCTCCTGTTTGGTGAATCGTTGTATGCAAATTTTGCTTGTGGCGGAATCTGATCCCACTGTTTATGATGTTCAGTAACTAGACTCCTTAATAAATTCCCCAAACTTCTATTTACCACTTCAGTCTGCCCATCTGTTTGAGGGTGATAAGCTGAGCTGAAGGACAAATCCGTCCCCATCTTCTTCCACAACGTCTTCCAAAAGTGACCAACAACTTATTTGAAAAACCAATTTGCAACATGCGTTGCGTCACTGGTCTTCTGGCATGGGATGAAATGTGCCATCTTTGAAAATCTATCCACCACCATAAATATGGAATCGAATCCTCTTTGTGTTCTTGGAAATCCCAACACAAAATCCATGCTTATTGCATCCCAAGGCCTCTCTGGTGTTGGTAAAGGTTGATACAACTCAGTGTTCTGTCTTTTCCCCTTTGCATGTTGGCAGATTCTATATCTGTTCACAAACTTTATCACCTCTGTTCTCATACTTGGCCAATAGTATGAGTTGCTCAGTTGTGCAAACGTTTTATCATGGCCGAAATGTCCAATCAATCCTCCACTGTGCTTTTCCTTTAGAAGATTATCCTTTATTGAGCATTTTGGTATGCACAACTGATTTCCTCTGAACAATAGTCCTTCTTGAATCATGTACTCTGTCCACTGACTTCTATCTCTCAACACAGGATTATCACATGATTCATATGCCTCCTTTAAATTTGCATCATCATGATACATGTCCTTAAGGTGTTCAAAGCCCAAGGTCTTCACCTGGAATTCTTGCATGATCAAACATCTCCTGCTTAACGCATCAACAACCTTGTTAGCATTCCCAACAATATGTTTTATGACAAAAGTAAAATTTTGCATAAATTCAACCCATTTTGCGTGCCTCTGATTTAGTTTTTCCTGTCTGGTTATGAATTGTAAAGCTTGGTTATCGCTATCAAATACAAACTCTTGCGGGACAAGATAATGCCTCCATTTCTTCAATGCTTGAATTATGGCATAGAATTCCTTGTCATATGTGGAGTATTTCTTCTTAGTCTCATTCAGCTTCTTGCTGAAATAGGCAACAGGTTTGTTATCCTGACTCAAAACTGCTCCTATTGCAACTCCACTTGCATCACATCTTACCTGAAATGTCTTCTCAAAATTCGGCAAGATCAGAATTGGTCGTTCTATTATCTTCTCCTTCAGTATATTGAAGCTCCTTTCAGCCTCCTCTGTCCATTTAAAGGACTTGTGCCGCTTCTTCACTGTATCCATCATTGGCACACAAATCCAACTGATGTCTCTAATGAACTTCCTATATAAGCTCGCTAATCCATGGACGCTCCTTACCTCGAACATGCTTCTTGGTGACGACCATTCTTTGATCGCCTTCACCTTCTCTGGATCCATCTTCAGTTCATTCGAACAGATCATGAAACCCAAATAAATGAGTTATGTCTTCATAAAAGAGGACTTCTTCAAATTGATCAACAACTTCTCCTGTTGTAGCCTCCTCATTACTAGTGTTAGGTGCCTCAATTGCTCCTCTTTAGTCCTGCTAAAGATCAGTATATCGTCCATATATACAACCACAAACTTGCCAATGAAATCTTTCAGAATTTCATTCATCAACCTCATAAAAGTACTCAGGGCATTTGTTAAGTCAAATGGCATAACCAACCACTCATATAGACCTTCGTTTGTCTTAAAGGTTGTTTTTCATTCATCACCTTTTCTCATTCTGATCTGGTGATATCCACTTTTCAGATCTATCTTAGAAAAGAAATTTGTTCCACTTAAGCAATCCATTAAATCATCCATTCTTGGTAAAGAAAATCTGTACCTGATGGTGATCTTGTTGATGGTTCTTGAGTTTGTGCACATTCTCCATCCTCCATCTTTATTTGGGCTCAACACAGTTGGTACTGCACATGGGCTCAAATTTTCTCTGACCAAACCTTTGTCTAGCAATTCTTGGACTTGGTTCTTTACCTCCTCATTCTCTCGAAGTGTTAATCTGTACGCTGCTTTGTTCGGTAGACTTGCTCCTGGTATCAAGTCGATATGATGACTGATACTCCTGATGGGCGACAATGAGTTTGGCATCTCATCCACCGCTATATCACCAAAATTATCCAGCAACTCCTGAACTTCTTCAGGAAAATCATCCATTGATGTACTCGTAAGGATGACTTTGGGCTTCCTCACCACAACGAACTGCATCTCTTGTTCTTCCTTGACTTCTTTCAGGAGTTCCTTCCCACTCATGAGTAGTATGCTTGTGTTGGCTTCCTCCTTTACTTTATTCTCCTCCATTGGCAACAACATATGCGTCCTACCATTCTTTTCTAATGTATATGTGTTTTTCCTCCCATCATGAATGACATTTCCGTCAAACTGCCATGGTCTTCCCAACAGAATATGGCATACGTCCATGGGGATTATATCACACATGATTTCATCTTTATAACCTCCTATCTTCATTTCAACCGGGCATTGTTTAGTAATCATTACCTGGTGTCCTTTTTGCAACCATGAGACCTTGTATGGCTTTGGATGTGCAGTTGTGTTCAGCTCCAATTTCTCCACCATCTCTGTGGATACTAGGTTGTCAGTGCTCCCACTGTCAATGATCACCTTGCATACTTTGTCCTTAGTCTTGCAAGTTGTCCTGAAGAGATTGTTTCTCTGCATTGACTTTTCAACTTCTGCCTCTGGTTTTAAGAGAACTTTTCTCAACATCAGGGATGCTCCATCCTCTGCTCCCTCTGCTTCAACATTTCTTCGTTGGGCTTCTGAGATGTGAGCTTCTCCTCCTTCCTTCTTCTTCTCAGGACATTCCCAAGACATGTGTCCTGTCTTTCCACAAGCATAGCATCTTACTCCTCCTCTACCTCTTCCTCTAGAAGAGTTTCTTCCACCATCCTGTCTTTCTCGTGAACTTCCTCCTCGTTCCGAATGATTGTGTGGTTTCCCAACCTCGTCCTTAGACTGATGTGTTCTGTCACGGTTAAACCCCTTGCTCTTGCTTGAGATCGAGCTTTTACCTCTTCCTCGTTGACTTTGTTTTCTGGTCAGATTCTCCTCTGCCTTCAGCACAAAATGATAAGCATCCTCCACAGTTTTGACTGACATCATGCTGAGCTCGTCCTGGATATCATATCTCAAGCCATTTATATATATGGCGACTTTCTCTTCATCTCTCTCCCGTTGTCCAGTTCTGATGTTCAGCCGGTAGAACTCCTCGGTGTAATCCTTAACTGTCATCCCTTTCTGTCTCAAGTTTTGCATCTTCCTGAACAAATTTATCTGATAATCTTTGGGAATGAACTTAGCCTTCAACTTGGATACCATTTTGTCCCAACTCTTTATCCTCTGTTTGCCTTTGCTTCTCCTCTTAGCCTATAGTTCATCCCACCACAGCGTTGCATGTCCTTTTAACCTGGTGGCTGCCTGCTTCACCTTCTTCTGCATGTCCAACAGTTTTTCAACATCTAGGTTTCCCTCATACATGGGAACCTCTATCTTTGCTCTGCCTCCCAGTCTGGCAACTGCTTTCAACAAACGTTCCTCTACAACGTCTTCTCCTACAGCTTCTTCAACTTCAACCTCTTCACTTTCTGCTTCACTGACGTCTCCAGCACCAGGTGCTCTTCCCTGCGCTGATTCCATTGTTTTCAATCTAGCGTGAAGTTCTTGCATCTCCCTCTCTATAGCACGGTTGGATAAAGGTGCCTCTCGTCTCCTTAACGGCATTATGTTGACTGTTTGTCACACACAGAGTACAACTCCGAGTTCTCTGTCTCTTCCTCTTTCTCTTTCGTCTGAAGTCTACAGACGAAGAACAATCAGCTCTGATACCACTTGATGCAGACCCCCCTATCCCTCCTAAGGGCTGTGCGACCTCCCGGTCAGGATCTTCTGATTTTGGAACCGAAATGGCTCTTCTGGTTCCGAGCTGGAACCTCCCTCTTCTAATCCACAGGTCCTTATCTGAGTTTTGCCCACGTGAACCAACACTAGATGCAAAACCCCACTCCACGTGACCACAGGCACGACCACGAGCTTACCCTGAAAGGCACGTTGCGTTTCGTGACCCCGAGCTTTAAAATACGACGAGTCCTTGGCTCCTCCAAGTCCGAAAACACCGATGTTGGCTAACGGAGGTTAGCTCCTTCCTTTTCCCAACTCACGTGACCACACACCCGTGACCACAAGCTTTACCACGAAAGCGTGTCGCGGTTCGCAGTATCGGGACCTGGGATACAAGGCGCCTGACCCCTCCAAGTCACGAACACCGAAATCACAATGATGCGAGATCTACGGCTCAGGTCTCTCTTGAACCGACGGCTACGATTATTTCGGTGTTTCGCGTTTCGCGACTTCGTCCTGCACGAAATCTGTTCGCTCCTCCACCCGGTCGTTGAATTGCTGAAACACTCCCTCTCTGTGGATCGACGGCTCTAAGCCTCTGGAGATCCGATGGTCCTGATCTCGTCTTGGCGGATTGCTATTTCGGGGTTCGGGGCTTTGGGATTCAAGGACCTCTGTCCCCCCCCAACTCACGATAGCCGATATCACAAAATGGACCAACGGTCCAGATCTATTGGGAATCGACGACTATTATTCCCCCTGAGGGTCAAGTGTTGAAAGGTCCCCTTGTTAACCTCCTTGCATCTCCGCTTGATCCAACGGCTCTCGGGATTTCACGACTCTCCCTGTAAACTCTCCACCATCCGTTCAGACTTTTGTGGATTTCCCTCTTGGATGTACGCGACGTCAAATCTTGCGTATTTGTATCGAATCAGACCGCTGTCGACCTTCCTCCGTGATCTGACGACCAACAACTCTCTTCCTCCTAAGCTTCTAATCTCCCTGACTTAGAAGATTTTCTAAGTCCTCGAAGGTTCCGACCTTCGCTAACCCCGGGAAATGGGTTCCTGGATCTCGATAACACTTTCCCAAAGTGTTATTCCTCCTGAGCTTTGTCTGGTTCAGACTTAGATTTCCCACGCACCCCTTATGTCTAAGGGATTTTGATAACTCAAATCCACGGGATTTCTCGCAGAGAAATCCCCCCCCCCCTCGATTTCCTTGCGTTCCTCTCTGGCTCGACGCACACCTTGCAGAGCTTCAAATGAAGAGAAACAATTGAAACTGGAACACTAACATGCACAGTTCCATTCACTTGTTCATGAAAATAGAAACGACAGGAAAACACACACAGTCCACACACCATACATTTGGATCAATTTTTCTTTCTGTTATCTTCACAAGTGCCGAAAATGGCTACAAAATACATTCAAATTACAGTAACTCAAAAACTGAGACCTCCTGCTAACTCGCAGTTCTCTTACAGCTAATTTCTCTATGTATTGCTGCTCACCCCAATTGGGCGTACAAACTTCTACTTAACTCAAAAAGATTTCTAGGGTTTCCCCTGGCTACTTGCCTACTCTAAAATTCATCCTACGTTATCTTAGTTCAGTTGCATTCCAGAGCCATAGTGGAAACTCCTGCTCTGTTTACGATTTTCAAAACGTGTCTCAAAGGGTAAAATTCGACACTGGTTCAAGCGTGCCTCCATAGGTAAATTTCGACACTGAGTTAAGGCGGATTTCAAAATTGGTTGCAACTGCCAACGTTGAAGTTCTGGAAGAACTCTCACATGTTGAGTGGTTCTGCCTCTGCGTGCTTGCCAACGATGCTCCTGCATCACATGGCTTCAATAGTCTACAAATTGTTGAAATAATGTAACTGCAAAGAGCATTCTTATTCTTATTGTTATTTTATTATTAGGATTAATCCCCATTGTGGATTAATCATGTCGGTAATTGTATAAGGACCAAATCCCCTTTTGCGGATTGGTCATCGGACAATTATAAAGGGAAGAATAAGAAGTCGGTCCCATCAGTTATTATTAAAGACCCATAATTAATTAAAGGTGGGTTTACCCACCCAGAGTGAGAGGTCGACCCTCCCAGTTAAGCCCTCTCACACGTGCCAGTCTTGTATAAATAAGAGGCTAGCGCCTCCCTTCTAACACACAACTCACTTGCTCATTTCTCTTATGAGGCAAGCTGCAATTACCAGAGAGAGGAGAAGAAGAGTGGCGCATCTCTTGGGGAGGAATATCTATATTGGTTTGAGTTATCTCTTAAACATTGTATAAGCTATTTATGATAAGGAAGTTTTTGCTGGGTTTTCTTCCCCTAGAGGGTTTCCCAGGATAAATGTTGTGTCTCTTGTGAATGTGTATTTCTCAGTGATCTTGCTCTTATGATGCTCTTACTTATTGAAATGCA
>ML795931.1:31126-43664 GCA_009831015.1 Picea engelmannii
CGTCTGTGTTTGCATTTGTGTTGCAGCATGTTTCAGCATCTGTTCTTCATAAACAATCGATTGCCATCAATGACAACCTTGATCATCTGCGCCTTGATCATCTGCGTCATCTCTGTTGTAGCCATATTTCCAACAATTTTTTTAACCCATATAGGGACTTTTTTTAGCTTGCATACCAACATTTTCTTATCTTTCACTGCAAAACCTTTTGGTTGTTTCATGTGGATTTTTTCTTCAAGATCCCCATGCAGGAATGTTGTCCTTAAGTCCATCTATTTTACTTCAAGATAGAAATCAACAACAACAAACAAAACAAATCTAATAGAAGACAATTTAGTAAAAGGAGAAAAAAATTCACCAAAATCTATTCCCTCTACCTAAGAATATCCCTTTGCTACTAGGCGAGCTTTATACTTCTCCACTTTAATTTATGCATTCAATTTCTTCTTAAATGCGCATTTTCTACCAACAAGATTTCTTCCAGATAACAACTCAACTATATGCCAAACCTCATTTTTATCCAAGGAAACCATTTATTCAACCATGTATTTCTTCCAAAGTTTACCATTCTCTGAATCCACTTCCTCCCTAAGAGTTTTGGGATCATCATCAATAATAAAAAAACAAAATTAGAATTAAAATCAGGTGGAAAATACCTTCTTGGTTGTCTTCTTTCTCGTACTGATCTCCTCAATTATGGAGTATGAAGTTCTTCTTCTTCTGATAATTATTTTTTTTGTTGAGTCAGATTCTTCACCCTCCAACTCAAACTCTATTGTCTCTAGTTATTTTCTTTTGGTGGGACTCCCTGTTTGGGAACATCTTAACCTCTCTAAAGACAACATCCCAACTTTAGAAAATCTTCTTAGTTTTTGAGTTCCAATGTTTATAACCTTTTACACTATCTTTATAACCAATAAAGATACATTTTTCAGCTTTATTATCCAGCTTACTCCTATTTTCCTTTAGAAATTGTACATAAGCATCACAACCAGACACTCTAAGATGTTCAAGAGAGGGTTTCTTACTAGTCCATGCATCATGTAGAGTTTTTTCAACCAACGCTGATGAAGGCGATCTATTTACCAAGTAACATGAAGTGCCCACTACCTTTGCCTAGAATTCATGTCCTAACCTAACACAGCTAAGCATTCTCCTTGATTTTTCCATCAACGTCATATTCATCCTTTTTGCAACCCCATTCTATTGAGGTGTGTATAGAGTAGTTTTCTGCCCTGCTATATCACACTTCTTACAGAATTCATCGAATTCATTCCCATAGAACTCTCCACCATTATCTATCATCAACACCTTTATTTTCTTCTTTGTTTGATTCTCCACAAGAGCCCTAAACTCTTCAAATTTACCAAAGACTTCAGTTTTCTTTTAGAGGAAATAAATCCATGTATTATTTAAGAAATCATCAATGAACAAAACATAGTACACATATTTACCCAGTAAAGGAACATAAACAAATCCAAACACATCATTGTGTATTAACTCTAAGATTCCCTTTTCTCTTGTAGCAATAGATGAGAATATTGTCGGATTCATCTTACCATATATGCAATGTTAATAGAAATCAAAATCCAGTGAATAATTAGACATACGTTCAACGATACCTTTACCATGTAGTGCTTGAAGGCCCTTTTCTCCAATATGTCCAAGTCTTTGATGCCACAACATTGTCTTTTATTCAAGGACCATAGGGGTTTTGTCTTCTTCACTCTCAGGAACAACATAATTGTTACAACCATTATTGATTGTGCTTCCCAACATATTGTATAGAGTTCCATTCTAAACTCCCCTCATCAACACCATTGTTCCTCAAACCATTTTACAAGTTTCATTTTCGAACACGGTATGTACTTATGCATCACTCATATTACTTACATATATCAAGTTTCTAGCCAGCTTTGGAATGTGAAATACCCCAAGGAGTGTTCTAATCCTTCCATCCTTGAGTTGCAACTTGACCTTTTCGTGTCCTGTGATTTTGGTTGTTGAGTCATCTCCTAGGAAAATGCCACCTCCATTATACCTTTCATATGCATAGAACCACTCCCTATGGGGAGTCATGTGAAAAGAAGCACCTGAATCGATCAACAATGCATCATGATCAACATGTGTGCTTGAAGAAGCCAAATACATATCCCCTCCTTCCGAGGAGGCTTTCATTTCTATGGAAGAAACATAATCATATCCCCTCTCTCTCTCAATCCTTTTTGATCTGCAATGCTTTTTGAAATGCCCAACTTTACCACATTTCTATTATTTCTTTAAGGATTTTCTTGGAGATTTGATCCCTCTAGATTTAGATCTCCCACTTGAGGACTTATTTTTATTTCTATCCAAATTATGACCACTTATAGATAAGACATTTGTGCTTTGGCTATCCATGGTTGTCCTCCTCATATCTTTTGATAACAAAAATGAAACCACATCATCAAACTTTAATGTGGTCGCATCACCACCAATAGCTACAACTAGACTATCCCATGAATCTGACAATGAACACAATAAACTAATGCACTTATCTTTATCTAAAATTTTAATATCCATAGAAAACAAATCACTTATCACGGCATTGAAGGCATTTAGATGTTATGTCACTGAGTCTCCTGTTAGAATATATAAGATTGTGCTCGTTTTACCATTGACGATACCCTCGTCACCCAACCATAGGCCGAAGCCACCCTCCGAGCACCTTGACCTTGCCAGAGAAGAGAATCCTGGTAGCAATCCAATAGACAAGAGAGGCTAATGCACCAAGCAAGAATAGAAACCAAGCTGATCAAATAATCCCACCCAGAAGCTAGCACACACTTTCCTAGAGACTTGCGCACAAGACTGCCACTGTGTTGCACAGATCCAGTTCTCTCTGCAACTGATGAGATGTGAATAATGAGAACTGGCGCCCTGTATTTATAGTAGTCTGGGTAGGCTTACTGGGCTAGACTTCTCCTACTGGGTACTAAAAAATTCGTATTAAATATATTTCTGCAGCCGACAACTTGTCTAGGGTTTCCTTCACTTCTTTGCTTCCTTCCGAAATATTCTAATCTCGTCATAGGTCACAATAGAGGTTGATACCTCCCGAAGCTACCATAATATTAACACTCCTTCCTAGCTAGGGAGGTATGGTCTTGAGCAAAAACAGACCATTCAACTGGTAGTATCACGAGCACCATCATTATTATCCAACTGGATAATCTCCTATGACAACTGATACAATATCAATTTATAGAAAACAACTGTGTCTATCCACAGTAGTACACAACTACGTGACACATAGTCACAACCAATGGAACATATCCACCACAGTAGTATATCTCTACTATCTGGAGACAGACAGTCTCCATAACAATCATCTGATGAAAACCTGCACAGAAAATATTGTTAAGAATAAACTGAATCATCTGAGCCAATCTTTCACTCACATCTGTGAGATCTGAAAGAATATCTTCCCTCAGTATAGAACATCAACAATGGGCTATTTTCCCTATTCTTCTCAAACAAGGAAGAATGATTTTTTCTGATTTCTGAGCCTGGACCATTCCTCACCCTGGGCCATTCTTCCTACACTAATCAAAGTGCACCCTGGAGAGAATGTATAAACCCTAAGGAATGTCTGAGTCTGGACCATTCCCCACCCTGGGCCATTCCTCCTACACTAATCAAAGTGCACCCTGGAGAGAATGTAAAACCCTAAGGAATGTCTGTCCCTGATTTCTGAGCCTGGACCATTCCCCGCCCTGGGCCATTCCTCCTACACTAATCAAAGTGCACCCTGGAGAGAATGTATAACCCTAAGGAATGACTGTCTAGACCATTTCCTTTGTTAACCACAAGAAGAAAAGACTGTCCTGTATCAACCTCCAAAACAGACCATTCCTCATGTTAACCACAATGAGAAATCACTGTCCGGCGAGGCGGGGCAGTCTTCTTGAGTAACCCTCAAGAAGAGAGACTTTCCTAGACCACTCCCCATGTTAACCACAATGGGAAGTCATTGTCTATGATACATAAAAAATCAGACTACTTCTCATGTTAACCACAATGGGAAGTCACTGTCCGTCAGAAATCTCAATCCACTTTCTGAACAGGAAAGAATCTGTCCAATCTGAACTATTTTTTCAAATAATTATAAATTCTTCAATAATATTTTCAGTGCTCTCTCCTAACCTGGAGAGTCTTCCCTTTCAGCTAAGGGAGTTATTTCCACGATCCACATCTTCTCTCGGAAATATGCAAACTTTATTCTGGATAGAGGTTTCGTTAGGATGTCTGTTTTCTGCTCATCAGTGGGGATATACTCGAGCTTTACCTCTCCTTCCTGGACTTTATCTCGAATAAAGTAGTATTTGATCTCAATGTGCTTCGACCTTTCATGAAACACTGGATGTTCTGATAATATTATACAACTCTGATTATCAAAATATATTATGGTCGATTCTGGAATTTGATCAAATAAATCAGAGATTAACTTCCTTAGCCATAATGCTTCTGTGCATACTTCACATGTTGCCATATACTTTGATTTTTCTGTGCTGAGTGCGACAGTTTTCTGTTTCCTGCTGCCCCAAGATATCATAGCGGAGCCCAAGATGAAACACATACCTGAAGTGCTCTTTCTGTCTTCTGCACTTCCTGCCCAATCAGACTCTGTGAATCCATGAAGTTGGATATCATTGGATGCAGTATGTCTCAAGCCATAGTTTATTGTCCCACGAATATATCTTAAGACATGCTTTGCAGCTATCTAATGCTCTTGTCTAGGTTCCACATGGAACTGACTTAATGTATTTACAACAAAGCAAATATCTGGTCGAGTATTTACCAAATACATCAATGATCCAATTAGTTGTCGATATAGAGATGGATCTACTGGATCGGAATCTGGGACTTTCACTTTTCTTATATCCGCATTCATAGGAGTGTCCATGGACTTACAATCCATCATTCCAAATTTCTGAAGGATCTTTATTGCATACTTTCCTTGTCCAAGGAATACTTCACCATGCTTCTACCATACTTCTAGTCCTAAGTAATAATGAATGAGAGCTAGATCTTTCATATCAAATTCAGAAGCTAATTCCTTCTTGCACTGGATAATGAGAGATTTTTCACCTGTTATGAATAGATCGTCAACATATAATAGTAGAAACATAGGTGCATTATCCATGACTTTGTAATAAAGGTTTGGATCTGCATGACTCTTGGAGAAACCAAGTCTTGTTAGATAGTTGTCCATTCTAGCATACCAAGCCCTTGGAGCTTGCTTGAGTCCATATAGAGCTTTCTTCAATTTGCAAACGTGAGTGTCTATGGAATGTACCTCAAACCCTTGAGGTTGTTCAATATATACTTCTACTTCAATTGCTCCATTCAGAAAAGTTGTCTTTACATCCATCTGATGCAGATTCCATCCCATAGAAGCGACAAGAGATATGATAGCTCTGATGGAGGTATACCTAGCCACCAGAGCAAAGGTTTCGTCATAATATTCTCCCTCCTTCTGGGAGAACCCTCTAGCCACAAATCTTGCCTTGTATTATCCACGCTTCCGTCTGCTGCATGTTTGATCTTGTATACCCATTTTGAGGTTACCACGGATTTTTCTTTAGGTCTAGGTACAATTTCCCATACCTCATTTTTCATAATGGATTGATGCTCTTTCGTCATAGCTTCTTTCCATTGTCCATTTTGAACTGCTTCTTCAAATGTGGTAGGTTCTTCATTTAGAAGCTTCGTCATGTATGTTGCATAACTTGAGAATCTTTTCGGTCTTTTACTCTTCCTGGATGTTCCTTCTGGAACCTTGAGTCTTTCTGCGTCTTGTAATGTAGCTTCAAGCCAAGATGGTCGTTTCTTGGTCTTTGGTATGATATCTGAATCAGTGTTTTCAGATGGCTCCATAGGATGATCAGGTTGATCGTTTTCATCATTTTCATTTTCTGTGTTTTCTTCATTAGGTTCTTCAAGCTCTTCTTCTTCTGTAATTTCTTCGATGGATTTCCTGAAGGCCATCCTTTCATTGAACGTTACGTCTCTGCTAACTTCGATCTTGTGTTGTTCTGGAATATATATTATATAGGCCTTGGATGAATCACTGTATCCCACGAATATTCCCTTCTTTCCTGAGGGTTCTAGTTTATTCCTTTTGTCCTTGGGAATATGAGAGTAAACTGGACATCCAAATATTCTTAGGTTTTCCACGTTAGGTTTATTACCTGAGAAGGCTTCCTCTGGCATCATGTCCTTCAATATACGATGAGGACTTATGTTCTGCACATACATTGTTGTCATTGTTGCTTCTCCCCATAAGAACATGGATAGACATTGATCATTCAATAAGGATTTTACGGTTTCTTCGATAGATCTGTTCTTTCTTTCTGCTACACCATTTTGTTGAGGATTATGAGGAACAGTCAGCTCCCTCCTAATCCCTGCCGATTTGCAGAATGCAATGAACTCCTTCGAGGTGTATTCTCCTCCATTATCTGTTCTTAATGTCTTGATCTTCTTGTTCGTGAGGTTTTCTATTTCTGCTTTGAATTCTTGGAACTTGTTGAATACTTCGTCTTTTGTCTTCAGTAGGTATAGCCACGTCTTTCTTGAATAGTCATCTATGAAGATTACGTAGTAAAGAGATCCTCCTAGGGATCCGACTGGCATTAGAATGCAAACATCTGAGTGTATTAGATCTAGGATCTCCTTAGATCTGTTGTTGTTGCTTGGGAATGGTTTCTTGATATTCTTCCCAAGGGCACATCCCTTGCAGATTCCTTTATGTGTAGATTTCAATTTTGGTATTCCTTCAACCATTCTTTTGAGAAAAGGTAATGCTTGATAATTGATATGAACGTACCTTCTACGCCAAAGCTCATTAGGGTTGACTTCGTCATGTACGAGAGCTTCTTCATTTTGTTTTAGTAGTCTATACAGATTTCCTTCACGACTTCCAATAACCCTAGCATTCTCTATGTTGGAGTTCTTATGCCACGATAACACCTTTCCATCCACAAAGGCTATTATGTTTCCTTTGTCTTCTAGACATGATATCGACACAAGATTCTTTTCTAAACTAGGTACATATAAAACATTGCTTAAGTGAACATGGTTACTTGATTTCAACTTGACAGAGGCTTGTCCAAATCCTTCAACGGGGTAAGTGCTTTTGTCTCCAAGCTCCACTTTGTAAGATGTCTTCTTCTCATTTAGATTTGAGAGTCTGGCTTGATCTCCCATCATGTGCCTAGAAGCACCACTATCGATTATCCACATGTCATCTTCAATCGTTCGAGTGAGTGTTGAGTAGTGTAAGAGACTGATTGTTTTGCTCATGTCTTCGGTTGACTAGTAACTGATCATGCCTTGATCCAAAACTTCAACTTCATCGTTTCTGTCTTCTGAGAGAGCCAAAAGGTGCGTTGAACTAGGGCACATCTGAATATCTTCTCCTTGAGCGAGATGCTCCATCACAAGGTGTCAGATCTGAGAATTAGGGTTTCTGCAACTACTTCTGCTAGTAACCCTAGTTGCAGTGTTTTGGAAGCTGCTCCTGCTAGTAACCCTAGCGGCAGTTCCTCAATGAGCTCAATATATAGTGGCTATGCTTCCTTCCAGCGTTTTAGGCTAAATGAAGGAGGTGTGGGCCCATAACCTGTTAGAATATAGAAGATTGTGCTCGTTTTACCATTGACGATACCCTCGTCACCCAACCATAGGCCGAAGCCACCCTCCGAGCACCTTGACCTTGACAAAGAAGAGAATCATGGTAGCAATCCAATAGCCAAGAGAGGCTAATGCACCAAGCAAGAATAGAAACCAAGCTGATCAAATAATCCCACCTAGAAGCTAGCGCACACTTTCCCAGAGACTTGCGCACAAGACTGTCACTGTGCTGCGTAGATCCAGTTCTCTCTGCAACTGTTGAGATGTGAATAATGAGAACTGGCGCCCTGTATTTATAGTAGTTTGGGCAAGCTTACTGTGGTTGACTTCTCCTCCTGGGTACTAACAAATTCACATTAAATATATTTCTGCAGCCGACAACTTGTCTAGGGTTTCCTTCACTTCTTTGCTTCCTTCCGGAATATTCTAATCTCATCATAGGTCACAATAGAGGTTCATACCTCTCGAAGCTACCATAATATTAACATATCCATCATTCATCCTTAGGATCTATAGCTTCTTCGAAGGAAAAAAGTATTTACCAGGGACTTAAACTGATACAAAGCCCCTAACTTGTCCCATAATTCCTTGGTTGTAGATTATCTCAAGACATTTAGTAACACTGAATCTGAAAGATGCAACCATGTTGTGCTATTTTCCTTCATATCCAACTTCATCCAATCTTTTGTTGATATACCCATAAGTGTAGTACCAAGATCCATAGCGAACCATTGTTATTCATCTACTAGAATATCCTCCATATTCAACTTCCAAAGCTTAACATTTTTCCCATTAAATTTTTCGATCTCAATTTTAGAACTAATCACCATTTTCTTTCACCAAAAGAATCACCACCGCAGAGCTCCCACGGAAATCAGGTTTATCATAGACCCAAGATAACTGAACCCTTATCAACAAAGGAATCCTCTTGAAGCCAATAACTTCTCTAATACCAAATGTAGGTTTTAAACATTTACAATATAGCAATTTACACACAGATTCTTTATAAAACGAAAAAAAAAAAAACAATAACATTCACACATAGTACTAAAAAATTTACCCTAGAAATCCTTAACTGGGAAAACCAAAAAATATTTAGAGCCACACCTCTAACTCTCATCATATTAAATTCACCATTACAATACAATATATAGGATCCTGCATCATTCAAAATTCCTAATCCATTAACTTGAATTAGATTACAACCTTAATTTCTTAACTAGATTTAAAAAACCATGGGTCAGAAAATTGTGTGCCAAAACTACCCGAAACGAATGCAAAAACCATCCAAAAAATATTTTTTGGGGAGGGACTACCACCCCCCCTGTGACTCCCCCATGTGTGGGGCTGATCATACTTAAAAATTTGATGAGTAGACATTGCACAAAGAACTCACACAATATTCTATTATTATTACACAAATACAAACCCAACTACAACACATTTAAATACATGTTGTGAGATCCAACTTATTCTAAACATGGGAATAGAGGTTGAGAGAATCTGTCAACAATCTCCAACCAAACTCTAAATTCAGCACACTACATTAATGGAAGCATTATCTCTAACACCCCCCCTTTAATGCTTACATTACAAAACTTACAATACTAAATAAAAAATTACAATATTAATCTTTCTCTAGTTCTTTGTTTGGATGGTCTTCATTAGCACTTACACCCACTCTGCAATCTCACGATTTATGCTCTTTTATTCACTACACTTTCGAGCTTCCCACTTGATTCATTTAAGACATAACAACTTCCGACCATCATTGATGTACTTGTAGAATTGATGCTTCTTGACGTCTCGAAGGACATTGCTAGATGTCTATCTTCTTTATGATTCATCCCAGATCAACCAGAAGAAAATTATTGGTATTTCATAGAAATTCTCTATCAACATGACCAAAATAATAACTTCTTACCACATGAGCACCATTTTTGTGGCAAACCTGCCTTGTAGACACTTGCGATTTCATGCATACTTGCAAGTTATCGTAAGCCTTTCATGCAAAAATCACCACACCCAGTTTCATTTGCAATTTTTCACATTCATTTGTAGGTGTTGTTAATGTTACTACCATTCACTACAAATCTTCAACCAACCATGCAAATCTTCATCATAAATTCCATTGTAAATGCTATTGTAAGTATCATGAGGTTATATTCTATTACATAGTTGTTGCTTATTCAAATTAAAATAAAAGATACAAATAAATAGTGTCTCTCTATGGAGTACAATAGACATTGTGGCATGTGATTAGATACTACAAGGTCTTCTTCATGTGTTTTATTCAAATACCCCACTCATTTGCTTTGCTTAGCTATGGAATAGTAAATAATTACAATAGCAATGCAACCCCTTCATTTCCTTGCACATCAATTTTTAACATGTTTTGATAGTCATCCAAAGTTAAAGTTTTTGTATGCTCAACTCCTAATGAAGGTTAGGGTTTGCTTCTTGAAATAAAATGTAATTATCTCCACATGTGACTCTAATGAGAGTTAAACTGGCATCCACTTTGTATTATGGTGGTCAAAGTATAACTCAACTTTGAGTCAAATTAATAACTCCCTTATATAAACTCTAATGGAGGTGCTCTTTCAATTGTTGAAAAACTCCCAGTTAGTGAAATAATGTTGAGAGATAAAATTAACTTTTTCCACAATTTTTTATCCCAAAAATGGTTGTTCAAATCTTGAAATGTTATCTAAAATTTTTAGGTGAGGGCATGTCCAAGATAATGATGATCTCTCATGACACTTTAGTGGCAATGCAAACATGCAAAAATAACAATATGTTAACTTGGAGGTATTATTCAAAGTAATTTTACTATGAATCTTTTCGAATATATAATTTTATTTATAGAAATAGTGAATAACTATGGGAAATTTGAGTTTTTCTAATAGTGGTATGTTATTTTTCTAGCAAAATAAAAGGTAGGTGTCTGAGTTAGTGCAAGTGTCAAAAAAATTGTATAATTGTAGAGAACCCATTGTTCTAGTGTGGTGTATTTTTTCAAAATTTATAATATTAAGTTTTTTTTTTAAGTCAATATATCCTTGAAATTACAATGCCTTCTATTAGTGCAGACTATGAGGGTCTTAACATTATCAAAGAATTTTTATTTATTTTTAGATTGTAGATATCAGTCTCTTCTAATGTGGTGTATAACTTATTTAAAAAATGGTTAATATGATAAAAAGTTATAGAAAAAAGAAAAGAGGTGTGTATTTTAGGATTTTGATATATGTAAGACAAAAACAGATTAAAAATAGTAAACAATATTAATTTAAAAAAATGTATATTTGGAATCTACATATCCCACTCTATCTATGTCTTTGTAGTTTCATCGATAATTGATTTGTGTAGCCTATAGAAAAATAACATAAAAAAACATAGATATAGAGAGGTATTCATAAAAATGGAGGTTTTTATGTATTTGCAAACCAAACCACTAGGTTTTACATCGTGAACCTAAATCTTAGGCAACCTGTTGATGATTGCAGTGTCGTGTGACATTCTCCAGGATACGTTCTTCTCTGTGACTGAGTTGAGTCGACCTGTGAGAGAGCCCAGTGTTGGGTGTGCCCATGTGATGGGGTGCATCATTCTCCTCTGGACTGAGTTGAGTTGTGCCCCAGTGTTGGGTGTGCCCATGTGATGGGTGTATCATTCTCCTCTGTGTGAGAGTTGAGTCGATGTGGTCTCCTGCCTTTGTACTCATGTGGACTCAGTTGAGTCAGGCTTGAGATGCTACTCTAGATGATTCTCTTGTGGACTCAGTTGAGATAGAGATCTGTTGAGTATGATTTCCATGTGGCTGAGCACAGGTGGACATGTCCCTAGTGGTTGAGCACTAGTGGACGTGTGGATCCCTTGCTATATTGTCTAAGTGTAAGATTTACTTGTAACCCTAATTATAATGTAAAGGGTATAATTTGGCCCCACCATATGTGAAAGATAATTAATGTTTATTGTAATAAATAATTATATTTCTAAGTTATTGAGGTCGGCCTTGTTGTGCCAATAGACACACCTATTGTTGTGTCTGGTCTAGTATAAATAGAGGTGAATTCCCCATTAAGGAAAAACACACTCACTTGTCATCTCATGATTTTAGAAGTTGTGGTCTGAAATTATGAGGACTGCAATTTTAATTTCTCTAGGATTTAGTTTTCTCGGTCATAGCAACACCCTATTGTGTGCTAGGTTTCGTGGTGGAATGGTGTATCTTCTCTTGAGAATATAAAAAAGGTTTGTTGGGTTTTCCTAGGATACTTCTTGTTTTCTTTTGTGCATGGTTATTCTTCTTGTGATCTTGGTTTACTACAACTTGTGTATTGTTGTTGCAATAGTTATGGTTCAGCTAATGATAAAATGAAATAAACGCGTGCATGAGATAAACCATCTAAAACTTAACACAACCAACTCAACATACATGTACGCTAGAGTTTTCATTCCCACCTGACAAAAAAAAAAAAAAGAATTAGAAATAACACACACACACACACACACACTCTTAAGAACACACACACACTATAGGAACACACACACTCTAAAGAATGTGCATGCACTCTAAATAATGTGCACATGTTCCTAAAACATGCACGTTCTCTTATTCCTTTTTTGTGTGTTTCTCCTTCTCCCCCCCCCAATATATCTCACCGTCTCTCCCGTACCCATATACCCTTCACCTTATATCCTCTCCTAATTCCTCCATCCCCTCCACCTCCTCCCTCTTCCCCTATCTCCATCCCTCCCTCTATAACCCCTTTTCTCTCTCTCCTGCATCTACCCCTCCCTCTCTCGCTCACTATATCCCCCTCCCTCTCTCTCCTCCCTTTCTCTCTTTACCTCT
>ML795931.1:50530-80015 GCA_009831015.1 Picea engelmannii
TATATATATATATATATATATTCCATGGAAAAAAAACGTAACTTTATTTTTTCAAAACCAAGTTACATTTTTCAAATGCCTTAAGGGCATATCGACTGACATCAAAGAGTCACCAAGATCTAGTGCAAAAGAAATCCACTAATGTCCTTTGGAAAAAAACCATAATATTCAGTTGGAAGCTAAATACACAAGAAAAACTAGTAAATGAAGTCCAAAAGTATCATTGGGTGTTACAATCCCATACAAACTATAAACAACATTAAATAATAAATATAAACTCCTACAAAGTAACTAAACCATATGTTGCAGTCCCTTGCTTAGACTATTATCCTGTAGCAAAACTAACAACCTGTAGCGGAGGTTCATGGAATGGAGGGTGGTAATACTCCGATACCATTCCTACAATCTCCTTACAAATAAACCAAGTTCCAACTTCCATGTGGATACCCTCTTTTGATAAAGCATCAACCATCATGTTTTGTTCTCTGAACATGTGTGTAAAGAAAACTTCAGATAGATCAATGTTTAGAATCCTTATCTCCACCAATAGAGGGATGAAATTTAAGGTTGTGCATCGATGGTGCCATTTGATCCATTTGATTACCAACATCGAGCCTCCAAAAGACATGAAGGTGTGTTACGCCATTTTCTAAAGCTAGCAGTAATAGAAGCCTGAGAGCACTTAGCTCCACCAAATTGTTGGAGCCAATGCCTAGACCTGCTATGAATTTGAGGGAATGAGAATCTGAAAGATAGAGTATACCTCTAGCTCCATAATGATGTGGCTCACCCTGTGTTTCCCCGTTAAAGTATGCCTATGGTTTTTCTTTGTTTATCTCCTCCACCACAACTAGTCATGCCACGACTACCTCCTTTTCTTATGGGAATTTCCAAAGGATGTTAAGGCCCTCGATTGTGCACAAGAGGGGATTAGTGAACCTGTCTTCAAAGAGTTTAGCATTTTTGGAAAGCCAGGTTCCCTAACATACTATTAGAGGGAGATATTTGTAATCTTTTAGTGATGGGTTTGAGCACCAAATTTTGAGGAAGTCCTCCACAGAGGTGCCATGCCAAACATTCTGCAACCTTGTTAGCCCACCAATCTCATTCCATAATTTCTTGGTGTAACTACACTTTTTCGCCAAATTTGTGTTGGACTCCTCCTCACACTTGCATAGACTGCAATTTTCTAGTCCGAACCTACTTCTCCTCTGAAGAATGTCCCGAGTCAAAGATTTGTTCCTTAGTAAAATCCACATAATTGTTTTTTCTTTTGAGGGACACTGGAATTCCCAGACAACCGACCACCACCACTTTTATTCTTCTCAAAAATATTTAGAGATTAGACAATTGTATCCCCATTTTGGCATGTATAGATCAAGGGGGGCATGTATACATACTAGACTGTCTTCAACATCGATCAAACAAACACCACTAGATTTCAATTTTCCAACATACGAAGTCCATCGACATGAATAAATTCTGAGGTGACCCATCCTTGTCCCCCAAAAGAGGTGGTTGTATGGTCAACAACTTGTGAAAGGTTAAATACTCCTTTGAGCTTGAGGTGTTGTACCAAATTCCGAGGAAGAATGTGTTTCATACCATTCCCCACCCAAGGATCTTCCCTGGGGCAGACCTGGAGTTTGTTCGCTACCTTCCAAGCCAAGCCTTTGCCAATCAATGGAAAGGATAAGACTATTGCCTTCCAAATCACTATTCCATTTTGAAATTTTCTTGTTTGGTCTGTGTATCCAATCTACAATGGTTTCGAGATCTAAGTATTTTTTATGTATCGCTCACACCCAAAGTCCTGTACATGTAATCATTATCCAAATTACTTTTGCAGCGAGTGCTCAATAGAAAGAGACAATATTTTTAATACCCCAAACTTCTAGGTGCTTTATGAGTGCTAGCATGCTCCATTTAATCTAGGCCATTCCTTTCTTGTCTAGGGTGTTAGACCAAAGGAACTAGGAATTGATCCTTCAAATCCTCTCAAGAGTCCCTCTTGGTATCCATGAAAGTGACATCTAGTATACTGGGATGGCCTCCAACATCGATTTGACAAGGACCAATCTTCTACCTTTTGAGAGCCGACATAAGCTCCAATTTGAGATTCTCCTTTCACATTTTGTGATCAACCAGTCCTAGTCCTTGTTCACATAAGATTTTGAATTTATATTGAAACCTAGATATTTCAAGCCCTCATCTAGTGACATCCATTTGAAAGAAAAGAGGTTATTTAATAAAAACCACATCTGCCTCATCCAAACCTCACCTGAAATGGTCAACTTTCCTTCATTTACCAAGATTCCCATCACCTTGTAGAATAAGTCTAGGATTGATTATGGCTTCTCTAGATTCCTCTTAGCCCTATCACAAAAAATAATAATGTCATCCATGAAAATTAAATGTGTGAGACAAAGATTGTGTCCGATGTGCACTCCTTTGAAACCTCATATTCATTTTCCCTCCAGGATGGAGTGGTTGAGTTTTTCTTCCACAATTAGAATTAGGAGAGGGGAGAGTGGGCATCCCTGCATGAGTCCTTGAATAGGACAAAAAAATCAAACGTTGCACCATTGATCATAACTGAGAAGGATACTTTGGTGGTGTAGCTCATAACCCAATTGATAAAGGGGACACAAAATACAAAGTGAATCAAGATTATTTGCAAATAAAGTCAGCTGACCTGGTCAAAGGCCTTAGAGAGGACTATTTTGGCAACTACTACCTTCAACTTTTTTGTCTTTATGGTGTGTGTTAGCGTCAGAAGTCACTCCTGGATTGCTTGCAGGAGCAGAGCCCAACGCCCATCAGTTTTATGTCACGATAGATTTAATGGGTGATCAAATGGGTAGAGACTCGGGAAGATATCGCTCTAACTCGGGGAACTGAGTCCGGTATGTAAGGAACAAAGGAGGTCTTGATCTAACTTCAGTCAGTGAGTTGATTAAAAGATGAGCAGGTTGAAGACTTGGTGAGAGGAGTGAGCAAACTACTTCATGCAACAGGCCTTTCAGCAGTTTGTAGAAGAAAAACTCTGAATGCAAGATCCTCTTGGTTCAGGGCTTTGAGAAACTGAAAGGGGGGACTTGACTGGATCCTCCAATTCCAAGTCGTTCAGTGCTAAGAAAATCATAGGGACCGATTAGAAATAATGCAACTGTTACAGTGATCCAACCTACATCATCCTATAACAATTACAACTCGACTGGATCCTCCAATTCCGAGCTGCTCTAACACAGTGTAAACAAAGACGTGAAATAAAATGACATTCATAAGGCAAGAAGTCTCAAGAGTCCATGCATAACCAGAATAACAGTGCTTCATTAAAGTTTTACAACCAGGAGCCCCGCTCAACCATCGATCCATTACAAAATACAAATACTGAGTCTAAATACTCAGAAAAATTCGCCTAACAGAGGGGTGTGGTGTCCCTTCAGTCAAACTCGGACGAATATTCTTCATCAGACGCCACCTTAACTGCGCATGGCTCTGTCAAGGGGAGTAGCCGAGCCATTAAGTGCCGAGTTAGCGTGTGCAGACTTCTCTAGCTAGTCGAGGATTCAGCAAGGCTTCTTTGGAAAAAACGGTACACAGGACCCTCTCGGGCAGACAGCATGCCAGATCCTCCATACCTTACACTTAATGAGTGAGGAGAGGTTTCAACCACCCCCTCTCACCTTCATTTACTCCAAGCGAGAACCAGGATTGAGATCGAATCAGATGGCACCTGGAGATCGCGATGATCCCTTCTGCGACTAAACTCGACGCCTTTGGCCCCTTTTGCACAACTCTTTTTATTTCCCAAGTGACCACAGGCTGTGACCCTGTGTTTATTCTCAAAGGCGCTTTCGACGTTCGTGAATAGGAAGGAGCTGATCCTTGCTTATCACAGTCGCGATGAGCGAAACACCGAGATGGATTAATTGGGCACCACGCGTCCCTCTCATATCTGACGGTCCTGAACTCACTCGGCGATACTGTGGGCCCGGGTCCTGGACGCTCTTGGCACTTCGCATCTCGGGGATATGAAGGAGTTGTTCCTTGTGCTTCGAAGTCGCGATGGGCGAAAAGGCAAGGAGCCTAATCGTGCACCAGGTGTCCCCTTTGGATGGACGGCTGAAACTGCTTCGTGATACTGTGGGCCTGACTCTGGGCGCTTTCGACGCTTCAGGGTTTCAAGATGTAGAACGACATGGAAACCTCACCCTTCGAACTCCCGAATGTCGAAATGCCGACGTGACTAGATCTCGCGCCACGTGTCCTTTGGATGGACAACTGCTATCCTTTCCTGCATGCAATATGGGCGCTATCCATTGCACTAATCTCGACGTAACTCCGCTAACCGTGATTTCCCGTCGACCATCGATCTGCTCTTATGGATGAATCTGGACCATCGACAATATAATTTCGCCTGCTTACTTGCTTGGAAGCCTGAAACGAGATTTTTCGGTGCTGCGTTTGGGCGCTTCTCGTGCAACTTGTAGACCTGAATACTCTTGTGCCCAGGAAAATAATTGTTACTAACATTAGGCTCCATGGGGGATAGAGTCGTCCATGTGATGCTCTAAGGACTCATTTTGCAGTTCCAGTACCTTGTTGTTGGGCTATGGGGTCATTTATTTAAAACTTAAAGACGGAAAGAAAAAAAATATTTACAACCGTGAAAGAGCCATGTATGGCTCAAGAGAAAAATCTTTTTAGGAAATGCCCATTCACATAGCCATTGAAAGCTTCTCGATCCTTCAAATCCCGTAACCTATAGGTATTATTCGAGAATACTTCGGAGACTTTGAAAGGCCCGATCCACAAGGCTTCGAATTTTCCGTGCTTGCCTTTATCTTGTTTAGGGGCATCCCATTTCAGTACCAGGTCTCCTATCCGAAACTCTTCCTTCTTGGCCTTCTTATCAAAAACCTACTTGATCCTTTGCTGATGGTCCTGAATTCTGCCCATTACCTGCTCCCTGGCCTGTTGGACTTCCACTAGCTGATGAATTCTTCTGATTATGTCATCAGGCTCCTCTCGATGATCCTGGAGGAATTTTTCTACAGGAATGGATAAATGAGAAGGGAAAACAGCCTCTGTTCCATAGACTAATTGGAAAGGAGAGATGCCTATAGATCTCTTCGTGGTCACTCGATCGGCCCATAGAGAAAATTTCAATCTTGAATGCCATGCCTTCTTGTTGTCTTCCAACAATATTTTGATGATCCTTATCAGGCTTTTGTTGGAGGACTCTGCTAAACCATTGCCCTGGGGATAGCATGGGGTGGAGTGAATCAGCTTGATCCTAAATTGCTCACAGAACTTGGCTAATGGCTCAGCCCTGAAAGACGTTGCGTTATCAGTGACAATCTTACTTGGGCAGCCGAATCTTGTGATGAGGTCTTCCAAGAATCCAATGATTACCTTGTGGGAAGCACTCCTGGTGGGGATAGATTCAATCCACTTGGTAAAGAAATCTGTAGTAGTCAGGATCCATCTGTGCTACCCACTGGAAGCGAGGTGAATTTCTCCAATGAAATCTAGGCCCCATTGCTGGAAAGGTCCTGAAACAACCACATGATTTAACAGCAAAGACTTGAGTTGTTGTTTTCCTGCAAATCTTTGACATTTGATGCAAGCTCTGACCCTTCTGCAGACGTCAGTGAATACGGTGGGCCAGTAGTATCCAACCCTGAGGATTTTGTAGGCTGTGGTTTTCCAAAAATAATTCCCTCCGCATAAGTTGTCGTGAAATTCAACCATGATCCTGTCAGCCTCTTGCGGATCTACACATTTCAAAAGCAACCCTAGGGGGTCTTTCCAATATAAAACTTGATCGATAAGGCAGTATCTGACTGCTTTGAGCTTCAGAGCTTTTGCCTTGTTTCTTTGCAGGCCGTCTGGAGGCCGCAACTCTTGCAGAAAATATATGACATACTTATACCAGGGACATCGAGCCAATGGGGGCTCCCTTTGAGGGTCTATTTTAGACAACCGATCCTACTGAATCCCTGAGCATTCGTTGATAAAACTTACCCCCAAATCTTGACAATTGGCTTCAGCCAACAGCTTGGCTAAACCTTGACCTTTGATCAATTTGGTAGGCTTTATTTCCAGGTCAAATTCCAGAATCTTGGCTATCCATTTACTCCTCCTCCTGTCTATGTCAGGCTGAATAAGAATGTCTTTAACAGCAGTTGAGGGGACATAGGCAATGATTTTTGACTGTAGGACATAGGTTCTAAAGGCCTTGAGAGCCTTTACCAGGGCATAGGCCTGCTTCTCCATAGTGTCATACCTGACTTCGACATCCCTCAATGCTCGGATGAAATAGGCAATAGGCTGCTCTAGCCCAACCTCGTTTGTCTGTAATAAAACAGTAGCCACCGTGTCAGGTGAGGCAAAGGAGAAAATAAGGAAATCCTTTGAGTAATCGGGACTGATAAGCATAGGGGCTTCAGTCAAGGCCTTCTTTATTTGCTCAAAGGACTTTCACGATTCAGAAGTCCACCTTACTTCGTTTCCCTTCCTTAACATGGATGTTAAAAGTTTTACCTCCTCGGCAAAGTTAGAAAGAAACCTCCTCAGAAAATTAATCTTGCCAAGGAAAGATTGGACCTCCTTCCTGGATCTCGGAATTGATAAGGCTCGTATTGCCTCAACTCTGTTAGGATCGATCTTGACTCCTTCTGTCGATACTATGTGGCCTAGTAACTTTCCCTCCTGCATGGCGAACAGAGATTTCTTGGGGTTTAACGAAATGCCAAAACTCCTGCATTTCAAGAAAACGTTTCTGAGATGACAGCAGTGTTCTTTATCAGATTTTGAAAATATTGTTATGACATCTAGATAGATGACCACAAATTTATCCTTTTCCCCAATGAAAGCTATATCCATAGCACGTTGAAACATTGCCCCTACATTCATTAATCCAAAAGGCATTTTGGCATACATGAATGTGCCCCATGGAGTGGTAAATGTCGTCTTTTCCCTGTCCTCAGGCAGAACAGAGATTTGGTTGTAGACAGAGAAGCCATCGATCATGGACATCCTGGATGCTCCTGTTACCCTCTGCAATATATGTTCCATCCTTGGTAAGGGGTAGTTATCCTTCCGTGAGCTCCTGTTCAGGTTTCTGAAGTCTACACAGAGTCTGATTTCTCCATTCTTCTTCCTTACTGGGACCAAGTTGGCTACCCACTCTGAGTATCTCAGTGGCACGATGATCTGGGCTTGAAGCAACTTCTTCACTTCCCTCTCCATGATAGACAACAACATAGGATTGATCTGTCTAAGCTTCTGCCTAAATGGCTTTGCCTCCCCTTTCAATGGGATTTTATGCTCAATGATAGAAGTGTTATATGTTTTGAGATCTTTATAGGTCTAGGCAAAAACATCAGCAAATTCCCTCAAAAGTCCAGCGTATTCAGACCTCTTCTTCTCTGTCAGACTTCTTGACAATTTGACAAACTTGGGTTCACTCTCAATGCCAATGTTGCATTGAATAATACCAGCGTCATCCTCCGAGATTTCCCCTTTTAATGACACATCATTTCTATCAAAAAGCCTTTCCAAAGGAAACGGTCCCCTTGGAATATGGTTGTTGGGGAGCTGCACGATGCTACGCTCTACAATTTTACTCAGAAACTTACCCCCATCCAGCTCTTCATTAGAGACAGAGTCTGGGTCGATATGCATCTCTGAAAAGTCTTTGACAGTCTCCAAGAATATTTTGATCTCAAGATCATCCTCGAATACCTTCCAATGTTTGATGTTGTCAGGTATGGAGGACCTGTATTTTACTTCCACATCGTATCTGAATTTGGGCGGCAAGGGCACTTTGAAATTGCTTGCTGATGTAGCCAATGAATCTACCACTGTGTTCTTCTCTCTTGGGACAAAAGAAATGTTGAATGCTGAGAAGAAATTGTCAATTAAGTCCCATACCTCATTTCTGTAGCTTTTGAGTCGAGGATGCTTAGCCTGATAAGCGTTTTTAATCTGCTGGACCACTAACTCTGCATCTCCGAACACTGCTACTTCCTGAATTCTCATTTCCTTTGCGGCTCTTAATCCTAGGACAAGAGCTTCATACTCTGCCACATTGTTGGTAGCTTCAAATTCTAATTTGTATGACAGAGATATGGTTTCCTGAACAGGTGACACAAAAAACACCTCAGCACCAGTGCCTTCCCTGGAAAAGGCTCCATCAAAGAACATTTTCCAGACGGGGGTGATGGAGGGAGGAAATTTATGGGAAGTGGCGGGCGACTTTCTGAGTTTCAGAGGAGGCGGTTTTCTGAGTTTCAGAGGAGGCTCGGGAGCATTAGTGAGTTGTAGCACACTAGAACCTAAATCAGTGTCCGAGGCAAAAATGGGATGGTTGGTAGGGTTGGCCTCATCACTGATTATATAGGCCAGTTGCGCTTCCCTGTATAGCCTCCTATGTTCTCCTCCAAACACTGGGATAGTAGCATATGTGAGGTCCATCTGCAAAGTTCCCCCCAGTCTTTTTATCCAAGATCTTGATAACAACATACTAAACTTGGGGGGGACATCAGCCACTACAACATCCATGACCACACTTTTCATGGGCAACTGAAACAAGGTCACGACCAGGTCTTTGATAACTCCTAGACATTGAACTTTACTGGAGTCAAAGGAATAGAGGTCATGATAGGCTCGAGTGACTTCTAGCCCTAACTCTTCCATGATAGTTTTGGGCATGAGGTTATGAGAAGCCCCCGAATCCATCAAGCAGTTGTGCAGTACCTTGTCATGTATGTTCAAGGAAGTGTAGAAGGGAGGGGATGAGTCATTCCTGTCTTCTACCATAGGACCTAGAATAACTGCAGGCTTTTCATCTTGAAAATTGATGGAGTCTGTGGGAAGGCATGAGACCTCAGACTGTAAAAGATCAGAGAAGCGTTTCTTGAACCCTTCATGTTTAATCAATTCAGTCAGGGGCACAGGGATTCTGATCTTTTGAATTTCATGCTCGAAATTAAAAGAAGATGTAACCCTCAGGATTTCTCTTATTTCAGGAACATGACTCTGGACTATGGGAGGGAGGGGTCGGGTCTTCTTACCTCTGTGACTGTATGCTACTTCATTAGCAGGTTTCTCTATTCTAGTGAACTTCTCAGGAACATCAGGTGCTACTGTCTTTTTCTTGGACCTCAGGTCATACCTGCCTTGGCTGCCACTAGCTTTGTCTCCCTTGCTCAGTTCATTTAGCTGACTGTCCATGAGAGACTCCTCGTATGCTGATTGAGTGAGATGAGGAAAATGAGGAGTGTCTCCGAAGCAATGGATTTCAGGATCAAGCTCATCTGTTTCCCCTTCTTCCTCCTTGGCCACAAAATTGTTTTGAAAAGGGGCCTGAATTTTCTGGTCTTCTCTGTCTCTTCCCCTCTCTCTTTGCATAGTCGGGGAAGCAACATTGTTTGGCCTCCTGAAAACTCCTTTGTTTTCGGCGTTTTGAGGGCCCTTGTATGCTTGCCTCCCCTCCACCTTCATTTTCTCCATCTCTGCAGACAGAGACTTCACCATCTTGGTCAATTCATCCACTTGAGGGTGGGGCACCGATGGGCCAGAAGTTGAGGCTTCAGATCTTCCCTTTCTCCTGTCTGCGTCAGCCTTGTTCCTCAGTCTATCAGCTACTAATACATTAGATTCCACCTCTATGGCTGCATCTTGCATTTGAGCTAAGGAGGTGGCTCTTCTTTCTCTCAATAAAAGACAGAAATCGGGGCCAAACGCACTAGCATAAGAAATCTTGGCCGAGGCTTCTGAGGGTTTTATCTCAGCAGGAATTTTATTATACATCTTATTGAATCTTTTGGAGAAGTCAGATACGAACTCTCCTTCCATCTTCTTCAAAGACCCAAACTCTGTCATGTAATACATGAAATCCTTCTTATCTCCCCACTGCCTCAGGAAAGCACTATCCAAAGCTTCGATCCCAGCAATAGATCCGGGGGCCAATCCTCTAAACCACTTCCTCACCTCACCATCCAGGCTCTGGACGAAGATTCTCATCCAGACATCTTCATTTTCAATGTTCAGATTGTCTGCATAACTGTAGAAAGCAGCCAAGTGCTCTTCTGCAGTTATGTCCCATTCCCCAGTGAACTTGGGCATATACTTCAAGTAATCTCCAGCAGGGAGAGGATTCATAGGATGGGGTAGGATTAAGGGAGCATATCTGGCAGCAACTATGGCATCCATTCTATTTAGAGGGGGATTAGCACCAACCATAGGGATATTAGGTGGAGGAGAACTTGGAGGAGAAGGAGTTTGCGAAGGGGCTACTGGGAATGAGTCTCGAAGTGGAATGGGAAACAAAAGGGGATTTAAGGAGAAGGCTAACGGGCTTAAGTCAGCAGATGCTTCTCTTTGTGCAGGAGTGGTAACAGTAGCAAGAGGAGGAGTGGTAAAGATAGAAGCGGGGCAATCTCCTGGGGTCCTGGGTCTACGCCAAAGTACAGCTTCAGGGGAGAGGGGAGTGACAAGGATTTCTCCCTCCAATCCCAGACCTGGAGGGGAAAACTCAACAGGAACACTCCCGAAATTCAGAAAACGGGAAACCTCAAAAAAAGGTCTGTTAAGAAACTGAGGAGGAGAAAGTGGAGTTCCTACAGAAGGAGATGGCGGATTACCTGGTTCGGCGGTGGAAGCTCCTTCTTCAGAGGCCTTTCCCTTTCTGAGAGCCACCTATGGATCAGTTTTAGGTGTAGATAGAGGCAGTTGTGGATGGGACCACGTGTGTCTGCCTTTGAAATCCACAATTAACACGGCAGGTTCGCCACAGTGAAGTCGTCACAATGGAGTCGCCAGGTGCACAGTAGAAATCTTCAAAGGCTCTGATACCTGATGCACCTTCAGAATTAGAGGCTCAATGTCGTTCAATCCCGGGGAAAATTTTCAACTTCGATCCCCGGCAACGACGCCAGAAATGTTAGCATCAGAAGTCACTCCTGGATTGCTTGCAGGAGCAGAGCCCAACGCCCATCAGTTTTATGTCACGATAGATTTAATGGGTGATCAAATGGGTAGAGACTCAAGAAGATATCACTCTAACTTGGGGAACTGAGTCCGGTATGTAAGGAACAAAGGAGGTCTTGATCTAACTTCAGTCAGTGAGTTGATTAAAAGATGAGCGGGTTGAAGACTTGGTGAGAGGAGTGAGCAAACTACTTCAGGCAACAGGCCTTTCAGCAGTTTGTAGAAGAAAAACTCTGAATGCAAGATCCTCTTGGTTTAGGGCTTCGAGAAACTGAAAGGGGGGACTTGACTGGATCCTCCAATTCCAAGTCGTTCAGCGCTAAGAAAATCATAGGGACCGATTAGAAACAATGCAACTGTTACAGTGATCTAACCTACATCATCCTATAACAATTACAACTCGACTGGATCCTCCAATTCCGAGCTGCTCTAACACAGTGTAAACAAAGACGTGAAAGAAACTGACATTCATAAGGCAAGAAGTCTCAAGAGTCCATGCATAACCAGAATAACAGTGCTTCATTAAAGTTTTACAACCGAGAGCCCCGCTCAACCATCGATCCATTACAAAATACAAAGATTGAGTCTATATACTCAGAAAAATTCGCCTAACAGAGGCGTGCTCAGTCATCCAAGGTGTGGTGTCCCTTCAGTCAAACTCAGACGGATATTCTTCGTCAGATGCCACCTTAACTACGCATGGCTCCGGCAAGGGGAATAGCTGAGCAATTAAGTGCCGAGTTAGTGTGTGCAAACTTCTCTGGCTAGTCGAGGATTCAGCAGGGCTTCTTTGGAAAAAACGGTACACAGGACCCTCTTGGGCAGATAGCTTGCCAGATCCTCCATACCTTACACTTAATGAGTGAGGAGAGGTTTCAACCACCCCCTCTCACCTTCATTTACTCCAAGCGAGAACCAGGATTGAGATCGAATCAGATGGCACCTGGAGATCGCGATGATCCCTTCTGCGACTAAACTCGACGCCTTTAGCCCCTTTTGCACAGCTCTTTTTATTTCCCAAGTGACCACGGGCTGTGACCCTGCGTTTATTCTCAAAGATGCTTTTGGCGTTCGTGAATAGGAAGGAGTTGATCCTTGCTTATCACAGTCGCGATGAGCGAAACACCGAGATGGATTAATTGGGCGCCACATGTCCCTCTCAGATCTGACGGTCCTGAACTCACTCGGCGATACTGTGGGCCCGGGTCCTGGACGCTCTTGGCACTTTGCGTCTCGGGGATATGAAGGAGCTTCTCCTTGTGCTTCGAAGTCGCGATGGGTGAAAAGGTGAGGAGCCTAATCACGCACCAGGTGTCCCCTTTGGATGGACGGATGAGACTGCTCTGTGATACTGCGGGCCTGACTCTGGGCGCTTTTGGTGCTTCGGGATTTGGGGTTTCAAGATGTAGAACGACATGGAACCCTCACCCTTCGAACTCCCGAATGCGGAAATGCTGACGTGACTAGATCTCGCGCCACACGTCATTTGGATGGACGGTTGCTATCCTTTCCTGCATGCAATATGGGCGCTATCCATCGCGCTAATCTCGACGTAACTCCGCTAACCGCGATTTCCCACCGACCGTCGATCTGCTCCTATGGATGAATCTGGACCATCGACAATATAATTTCGCCCGCTTACTTGCTTGGAAGCCTGAAACGAGATTTTTCGGTGCTGCGTTTGGGCGCTTCTCGTGCAACTTGCAGACCTGAATACTCTTGTGCCCAGGACAAGAATTGTTACTAACAGTGTGTAGACCCTCCCGTGCTACTCCTATGGCCTTGTGTATCTGTCGGCCTTCCAGGAATCCAAATTGTTCCTATGAAATAGATTTTGATAACATATTATTAACCCTCCTAGTGATAACTTTTGCCACAGTCTTGTAAATTTTATTTAATAAGGAAATGGGTCTAAAGTTCTCAAAGGAAGTCGGGTTATCATATTTCAGAATTAAAGTGATAAAATTGGAGTTGAAGGCCACTAACATCTAACCATTCACCCTCAAGTCTTCAATCACATGAAGCAGATCCTTTTACAACAATTCAAAGAAGCCTAGGAAGAATTCAATGTTCCAACCATCAAGCCCAAGGCTCTTGTATTTTTGGAATCTATGGAGGACCGCCTCCAATTCATCCTTAGTTACTTCAACCATTAGAGAATGGTTGTCATCTTCATTTACAAAGCTCAGAAAAAACTAGGCAATTCTCACTGCTTCTACCAATGATGCCCTTTCATTGTCCTTGAAAAGTATACCAAAGTGTGTAAACCTAGCTTTTGCTATATCCTCGAAGGTATTAAATTCCTCACCTTCAAAGTTTGTAATTTAAGAGATTGTATTGATATTCCTACGATGATTTGCATACTGATGAAAGAACTTGGAATTTTTGTCCCCCGTAGATAGGCAGAGAGCCCTACTCTTTAGTCTCCATTTTTCTTTGCAGTCCTCTAGGATCTTCCTTCGCTTATGTTCCAACCGTGCTAGCTCAACATTAGAATCAACTGTTAGAAACCCAAATCCTTCCCTATCTAACCATTTTGCAAGTTTAGCTTCAATACATTTCAATTAGTCATCCTCCTGACATTTCTTGTCATGTGCCCATCCCGGGACCACTTTTTTTTACCTTTTTAAGATTCTCTTCAAATTGCAAAGTTGGCGAATCTCTCAAAGAGTCATCAAATTGGACCGTGTTGGCTTGAGCTTACAAGGTTCAACATCCATGAGGCCCCTATCTTCCAGTTTTTGCAAAAGGAAGTCTGATAGACAATCTAGTTGGGTTGATGGTTCCTATATCTCAGAGAGAGCTAGATAGAAATTCAGGTCACCCCCCTATGATAAGTCTCTGATTTTTTTTTAATCCTTTGGCTAGAAAATTTCCCCATAACACTTCTTTGTTGGAATATAGTCCATAGATGTTCAGAAATGTGAATTCCATACCCAATTCACGCAAGTATGGATCTAGTCCGATACTTGAGTCAAAATCCCAGGTGTTATAGTATTTTAAATAGCGAGAGTGCCAGTTCGATATCAACCCACCTGACCTACCCTTAGCATCAATGTAGAAAAAATCCCACCCTCCTAACAACTTCTCTAAATCCCCCACAGTTCTTTGTTCATCGCTCATGATCTCTTGGAAGAACAATATATCTGGTTTCAAAGTATCTACCAACCTTTTTATAGCTAGCTTCTTTGAGGAGCTAGCTAACCCTCTGTAGTTCAAAGATAGAAGAATCACATGGAACCCTTAACACGAGCATTTGCTACTCTAAGCACCCCGACAATGGATCTTTGTTTTCCAACTACTAAGTCGATTATTTCCTTTTCCTAGGCATGATGAAGAAGAGATTTTCGCCCTCTGCCTTTGCGGGGGTTAAATCCAAATCACCTTTATGAGGCCGAAGATTGTACTTGACTTCCCACCCAGTGAAGGTCGATGAGGGGTCATTGTCCACTTCCATGAGCTTGGGAGGGTGAATGGCTTTGATTCCCAAAGGTTATTGGGAGATCTATTGAGTCTCAATAAATAAGGAGGTGTTGTGCAGGGAGCTATGCCCCCCATTATTCTCATATCCATTTCCAAACCTTCTCAGAGTCATGACTGTGAGTGCGTACCATGTGACTCGTATTAGTGAGCGCAATTGCAACCACATGCTAACTTTCTAATTCTCAGGAGTGAGAAAGAACAATTACTTATCTCATAAAGTGGAGTCTGGAGTCATAAATATCATAAATAAGGTCACATGTTCAAATCATAGGGTATTAGACTTGAGCAATCAAATAGTTGCGAGGAAGAGGTCTCTTGTCCCATAAACGCAATCAAATCATTGCAGGGAAGGGGTCCCTTGTCCCATAAACAAGAGAGTCTCATACACCAATTGGGTGAGGTGACCTTAAAAATAAATTATTATTATTATTGTATATGCTAATAGATTTTAAGTATGATGGTTAATATTACGATTTTAAAAACTAAGTGAATGTAATTAGTTAAGTAAAGAATTTATAATTACCAATATCTGACGGATAAAAAAGGGCAAATACCTGTAAAATTTAACGACGGGTCGGTCTCGCGGCTCTCGCCTCGTGCCTTGTCCCAAGGGAATAGCTGGAGGGTTTGTTGCAGTTTCAGTACAGTTCCATTACTCGATGTCCTTGTCGCCTCTGACCGGCAGATTTTCCCAATCATCATAGGTGACACCAGTGCTTTGCTCAGGTCCTTCATTCTGCGAGTTTTTACAGATGTTGTCGATCACCTTCCGGCTACGTGTCGGTCCACGTTTGCACCAGGATCCAAGTAGGCAGGTACGCTTGTAAGAGAGTCCGCGTGGCGGAGTTAAAGATCTTCGGTACATACAGCCTCAGGGAGCCCACCAACTGGTGCAAAACAGGGAAACTCGACTGAGTCCCACATGTGACCTAGGGTTTCCGTAAGAGTAACAAAAACCCTAGGATCCATTGCTCCGATCTTATCAATCGAAATCTTATTCATTGGTTTTTACATTGCATTATATATATATATATATATTTTTTTTTGGATGGAATTTTTTTTTACTTTTCGTTATTATATATCTACATACTACATATAGAATTGATATATATTTTTTTATTACTTATTTTTTAAAATATTATATCTTATGAAAAAATTACATATCTTACAAAATATGATAATATCTCTTAACAAAAATAAAAATAAATTATTTAATTAAAAACAAATTAATAGCAAATTAAATTAATTAATTAATAACAAAATCAGCCAAACTTCAGAAACATCCACTATAAATGGCATGGATGACTTGGAACCTAATTTAAGTATGGAATATAAAGTTATATTTTTACTCACCATTTTCTTTCGCTTGAGTTTGTCCACACAGTGATGATATTATGTTCATTATTTAAATCATAATTGAGAGCTAAATAGCCACTGAAACGATGCTGCTTGTGTAAAGGGGGCCATTTCAAACTGATTTGAATAAACTATAATAAGAAAACTCCAGCAAACAGATAACAATTGGAGAAGGTCGATTGGTGCTGTAATGGCCCACAAAATTCAGCATAACATGGTCAGTATTTGTTGACAATGAGTGACGGTACGAAAACCTTAAGGACAAAAATGGCTTCAACCAATTGGCAACATAGAGAATGTTACTGTATTGATTGAATGAAATAGTTTGATTTACTGTAGATGTTTGTTGGATTTATTACTGCAGAATATTTCATCTTCACGACGTTAACTGACTCTTAGTCTTTATTTGCCACCGGAATAACAACATCAAAGTCACTAACAGTCCATTCTGCGGTTTCATCCTTGTCACTCACGTATACTTCAGTGCCAAGATCGATCGAAGGCCATATTCTCCTTGCAGGTTTCGTCCCAGGATCCTGCAACACCACACCCATCAAGGCATTTATGAATCAATTATAGGGTATTTAACTTGGATCTGCTTAAAGAAAGAAATGGAAGCCAACATTTAAATGGCCAATAAAAGTAGATTTATCATTGAGTGGAGGTAAGCAATAACAGTGACTGACACTTAACATGAAACCTGCTAATACAATAAAACAAAAAAATTACTTGATAGAAGTATAATCGGCTGGAGAGGCCTCCAAGATCTAGTTCCCAGGTTCTAGGATCACCAATCCATCCTTCTCCACTCTTGGAGGGATAACCATGGACTGCCCATTCTGGATGTGGCAATAACTGCATTAATTCCTGTGCCTGTGGATTACTGTATGGATCACAAATGTCAAAAGGCTTCTCCAGATGCTTTGCATTGCCTGGGGAGCAGTATAAGTGGTATGCAGCATATGGAAAGTTCTTTGTATCATTTCTATAGATCTTGGCACCTTTGGCAGTGATGTGATAAGGGGGACAATGAGAAAGGTTCCCTGGTTTGCACCAGTTGGTAATATTTGGGTTAATGATCATCTCACTGTATCTAGTAACATCAGTCTCTACATCCCCATCACATGGCCTTCCATCATTTTTCCAGCAACTCCCAATATCAGTGAGATAGAACTGACTCTTTGGACCACCTCCTTTTGTTATATTGAGAGTCAAACGAACCTTAAAATTTGGTGACTCTGGAAGCTTTTTCATCATCCCCCGAGTTTCATAATGGTATCCTCCAGAGTAGCCTTGTGTAGCATCAGCACGCAGATACAACATCAACCATGGATACTTCTTAGAAGTTTTCAATGTATGGTGAAATACCCAACTCCCTGTTTTAGGATTCTTCTCCCATACCACCGAATAATAAGAGATGTTTTGTATTCCTGATTTTAAATCAGCATCCAAATCGTAAGATCCATAGAATCTTCCTTTTAGGTGGCGTCCTGATTGAATCATTGATGGATCATGGTATACAAGAGGCTGGTTCATGCAGCCTTTACCGAAACAGGGGAATCTTCCAGGTTCTTTAAAAGGACCTATCCTTTTACCATTTGCAGGACATAAACCTGATTCTGTATCAAAGTTCCCATTCTTTAACATGATCATCCAAAACTGCCATGGTTGTGATGCATTACTTACTTCACACAAGGAACCAAGGTACAACTCCTTTTCCACTGCATATAGGTCTGGATTACTGTAAGATTTGAAGGATGTATTAGGGAATCGTTGGCCTGCATGTAATACATTGTCGCGTCTTTTGACTCTATGATTTACTCTGCACCTTTTTGATTCTGTACATGATGAAATATACATCAGTAGCTTGCTTGCAGACAAGGATATAGTAAATAAATCTACATATCAGCCCATTATTAAGTAAATAAGATTTGTGAGGACTACCATTCAGTAAGGGCAGCAAAACTTATGAAATCACCTGGGAGGAAACATAATATTAAATTAAAATAGGTTATGTATGATTTCTAATTTTCTTAATTTCAAACTGGGAGGATGGAGGAGTAGAAATTGTTTGCAAATGTACATTTTGCTGAATCAATGACAGAATAAAAAAAAATGAAAAAACAACTTAAAACGTGCTATATTTTCCTGATGGCAAATCCCATCTCTTCGATTATTCTTTTCCTTCGAAGAATGCCATACCTCTGTCAGCGCAGAAGGTAAATACCATTAATATATCTTTCAATCCTCTCAGCTCATGAGATAAATGTTAATTTATTTTTGGGTTAAGAGGGTGATATGCTGCACCGAGTTAATAAGTAGACGAAGTGGCCTTTTTTGGGTTAAGAGGGCAATATTCCGCAACAGGCAACTGAACTTTCGTAAACGTAGAGAAGATGACAGAAATGGCAAAAGGCTTACTATTGAATTTTATATTTCATATTTTGGTATTCAATAAATTTTATGTATTTCTGTGGTGAGGATTGTTTTCAGCCATGTTTGAAAAAATCACAGTTTTGTTAATGAATTGTAGACGATTTTTGTGGTGAAGATTGTTTTCAGTAATGTTCGAAAAAATCACAGTTTTGCTAATGAATTGTCGATGTTTCTGATTAATAAATTTTATGTATTTTTGTGGTGAAAATTGTTTTCAACAATGTTTGAAAAAATTACAGTTTTGCTAATAAATTGTAGGACGATTTTTGTGGTGAAGATTGTTTTCAATAATGTTCGAAAAAATCACAGTTTTACTAATAAATTGTCTCAGGATTCACGTTTCTAATCCATATCAGGATTCATCTTCACCACAACCATATTATTAATTAATAATAATTATTTATTCACATAATTTACGTCCACAAATCTTAAATCTCGTATAATTTAATGATTTAATAGGAATTTTACGAAAAGTTATGATAAGATAATTTGGTCTGATATTAACAGCCATCAAAACCTAATTAGAAACAATCGATCCGATCCATAATAACAGACATGGAAATGTAATTAGAAACCATCGATCCAAAGGTAATGTAGCGACTGGGAGATAATAACAGTGTACATTGCTGTCAGCTTCAAAAACAATTTATTGGATCTAACGCCTATGGATCTTAGGAGTCCATGATATTTCCAACTCAAAAACATAGTGCAATAAATAATATATATTAAGAAGCAACCAGAGGTGGTACAAAACCTGGACATTCATAGTCGGAGCAATCTGCATATCGAGGGCTGCCCATTCCAGGCGCTTCTTGACCGACTTCATTGCAGAAGTTCCAGCTTTCAAGTGCCACCCTCACTCGGTCGCTCTTCATTCCTGGATCTCCCACCACTGAAACATATTCTGATTTCCTCAATTCACCATCATCAGCAATCACAGAATGGGAATAATAAATCAATGCCAAAAGCCCTAACCAGCAAAACAGCCTCAATGTCTCCATAATTCCAAGTTCCAGCTGCTTCAATGTTCAAAATCTTGAAGGCCTCAGACAGACATTTCAGAGAAGAAAAAAGTAGGAAGGCAAAAAGGCTGCTGCAAGGTGGGGTTCTCCCTAAAATCTGGCCACCTCTGCCTGGCTCTACCTTCTGTTCTCCTCCTCCAAAACTCCTCGTGATCCACACATATAGAGAGGAATTTGAAGTTGGATAAGCCTTTCGAATTTGTTTCTAAGATCTGCCAGCTAATATCGGGTCATGAAGCAAGGATTAGTACGCTGTGGAACTGAACTGGAGGTGTAGAAGTGATGTGTGGAACTGAACTCGAAGTGTACAACTAGCAATTGGAATACCCGAAATAAATCGGAGTATCTGGAGCTTTTAGACATTTTGGAGGCTTAACTATATTTTCTCTCTTTTTGATCTCAAATTGATAATGCAAACCAAAACGGGATGTGTGACTGGTTTAAAGTGTCCCACTATGGAGTTAAAAACGTCAATTCCCAAACACCATGCCACGTGCTACACAATTAGCACATCGAATTTATTGAGGGTCATTTTTCTAAAGATGAAAGTTATAAGGTAATTTACAACGTTTAAATTAAGGCTTTCTTTTTATCTAATATTTAGATATTTATATTAGATATTAATAATTATAAACGACAAATATTTATTATTATTATTTTTAAAATATTTTATTATTATTATTATTATTATTATTAAAGAGTATGAGAAATACGTAACTTTTTAATTTGGAGAGTTTTTACGTCAATTTAAAGTAATCCTCACCTTTTTTTTTTTAATAAAAAAGAGGTATTTTCTTATTAATATCTTGTTACTATACAAAATTGATATATGTTACTTGCTTCGGCATTTAGTTGGAAAGCAGAGCAAGTGGCAGTTGGTAGTGTTGACAGTTCTCTTTGGACATACTATCAAAAGTTAATAATTCAAACTAGGAAAAAAGCTGAACAAAGAACCAGACCAGGTAGACAAGAACAAAACTCCATTTCCATGCGAGCGAGGCGCAGAGCGTTGTGCAACATTAAACATTAGAAGGGCTATGAGAACAATGGAACCTACCATCCGGAGAGTCGTTATGAGGGGTGTCATCGCTGGGTAAGAGTGCGAAGGGCTACGCGCAGGTCAGACACCTCTTTTTGACTGGTATGTTCGAGAAGGCATCGAACAACATGTCAATTTGGTTGCTAATGAGGGTATCCCAGTGGAGCTGGTCCATCGTGTAGCCCCTCATTTCAAAAATGAGCTCCAGAAAGAGATTGGGTGGATTCTCGTCGCAATCCGCATCTGGGTTTAGCGGTGGGGGCTCAACTGGGAAGTCCGTCGTGGGGAGTTCCTCCTAGACAATGCAAGTGGCGTCGTCCATGGCCATCGCTGGATCTGTAGCTGCAATGCTGGTGTTGGGGTTGTCGTGGGCATCCGAAACCCTGTAGAGGAGGGACTCTGGTGGAACCTGAATTGGTTCCTCCGGGAATTCCTCCTCCATGAAGGCCATTGGAGGCATATGCGACTTCATGGTTAGTTGTGTTCGGGCTATGGATAAATCCCTCTCCAAATTGCGTAGGTGTCTTTGCCTTGCACCGCAACAGTACCAGGAGGGTCCCTGCCTGGGTTTTCCTCTCTCTCTGTTGGCATGGTGGAGCCTTGAGGCTGGAGAAGTCTGAGAATGAGGCCAGAGACCAGAGCCAAATCCTCGAGTAGAGCGAAGAGAAAGTGCAGAGGCGAAATGGTGAATGCCATGGTCGAGCTGGAGAATTATCCAAGGGGATGATAAGACCGCACAACCTCCCCCCATACCCATCACCATCCCCCTGCAATTAATTGTTGAGGGCGCCATTAATCATGTGCGGGAGAGTTGTCCTCCCTCCCTCTGGAAGTGTTTATGGCCATCCTCCATCCGATAATGGGCTTTGGGGTGGCGACTGACCATATTTATGGCAAGTTCTGTATGGGGACTGTGTAACCTCTCCTAGACTACATGTCAACCCATCCGGGGTAAGTAATCCTCACCATTAAAGTGTGTAAAAAATTCATATATATTATTTTAAAATATTATACATTCATTTTTATTTTATTTTTAATTTTAATTAATTAACTTATATATGCATGCAATATATTATTTTAAGATATTATATATTATTTTTTATTTTTTTATTTTAATTAATTAAAATATATATGGATTCAATATATTTATTTTATCCAAATTGAAGTGTAAACTCTAAAATATACACAATATGTAGTAGATGTGATGGTTTCTAAGATAATTATGACACTCTTTTGATATAGATTCCCATTAATCGTGATGGAATTTTGTTCCACGCAACTTATTTAGATTTTTACTAGATGTTTTATTAATAGAAGTCCTTTTGTTGGTCGGGAGTGTTATGAGATGTTTTATTAATAGCAATTTCTTTTGTTTGTTGGGAGTAATAATGTTATTTTACAATGTATTCAAGTAGTGTAAGTTGTAAGCTCATGTAGCTATTTATATCTGTCCAATTGTGATAGTTATAATTTGCTAAAAGTCGGGTCTTTCTCATTGTTATAAATAGATAATATTCTCTTGTATTTTATACACAACACATATAATAGATTGTTAGGCATTCTCTCTTGTAGAAGGGTTTTGGTCTTTTGAGTGGTTTTTGTTCTTGGGATATTGTTTTAAATTTCTTCATGGTATTAAAGTGATCTTTGCAAACTCATTCTCATTTTTTCTAAGAGATATTTGCAGGTTGTGTGATCTTCAAGATCCAAATCAGATTAGATTGAAAGCTATTGTTGTAGCTACACATTTATGGTTGTAAATCTGGGTTTTTTCCTCAGATTGGAGCACATCCCATCAACATTTGTGGCTTGGTGGAGTCCACAGATATTGGGGAGATAATTGAGGCCCATAGGTTTATTGGGATATTGCCTTCTCACATCCACAACTACCAATTCCCCCCCTTGGTGTTGAAATTTCTCTGCAAGACTGTCATCAAACCATCAAAAAGCCATTTTTTTATTAATTGGTGGGTGAAAGCCATAACAAAGCCGCTCTTTGTTGATAATGTCATTCTCAAGCAACATTGTTTTTCTAAAATGGCACATATACCACATCTTTGCGGTAGTTAAGTTGGTACAGCCAAAGAGTCATTAGGTCGAAGTTATGTTTTCTATATAGTGAGTCGATGGTTATTATGTCCCTGATCCATAAGGAAAGAGAAATATGATCAACAACCTTGTGTTGTAATCCTTGTGCAGACCCCCAATGGGACACACATCTAACATATATCCTCTGCGACATTTAAGTCTTCCACCCACATGTCATTAATTAATATCATTTAATTAGTGGGGAGCATATTATATCTTCCAATGGATTTGCAGAGATTGTGTGACATACCTCATCATTCATTTATGAGATTTCATCCTAGCATCACGTGGGTTACTAGTGACCTCTCTCTCATGGAACATAGTTCAAATTAATATGATATTCCATTTCCTACAGTGTGTTTGGGTAAAGTTTTATTTTGTTTGATTATTAAAACAAAAGTTAAAAGCCTATTTGATTTCATTAGAATGTGAATATCACCAACAATACATTGTTCACATTGTTTGAGTTACATGAAAACAAATTTGGCATGATACAAACATAGATTTGGTGTTCTTTTGTATCTTCTATTGATAGAATGG
Source organism: Picea engelmannii (assembly GCA_009831015.1). Classification (NCBI taxonomy): domain Eukaryota; kingdom Viridiplantae; phylum Streptophyta; class Pinopsida; order Pinales; family Pinaceae; genus Picea; species Picea engelmannii. Next base: position 73,499 of record ML795931.1, read on the forward strand.
TGGAATCAAGGATTGTTGAGCTCATAACTCCCCATAATTTTCACACATGGAAACTCAAGATGCAACAACTACTGCAATCTAAAGGGCTTTGGAAAATGTTAGTTGAGGCTCAACTATTTTTTACCAAGTAAATCGAGAAATTTTCCTATTGTAACAAACTTGACGAAGCCATGGGTTTCATTGACTTGCATGTTTTAGATAATTTTTTGTTTCATATTGTTGAATGTAAAACTCCAAAAGCAAGTTGGGACAAGTTGGCTTCATTATTTGGTAAAGTCAATGAATTTGATCCCTACCATTCAAAACAGAACGGTCATCACTTGTACATGATGAGCATGCATCCATTGAAGATTATCTTTCCAAATTCAAGTTACTGGTGGTACATCTGAAAGAGCGTGGAAAAACCAAATCAAATGAAGAGCACATTTTATTGATTTTATCCAATATAAAAGGTCCTTTTCATGTATTTTATTCTATTATGGATGCACTAGGAGATGATTTTAAAATGCCCTCTTTTGAGCTTTTCTATGAGCATCTAACAAGGGAACAATCTAAGCTTATGCAATTAGATTCTCTTTCTAGCTCTTATGGTTCAAACCTCCAAATGTAAGCACAAAACTCAATATAATAGAAGAAATATTCTGCTCAAGCTGGTGAGTCTCTCTCCAAGCCTCAGTAGAAAACACAATATTTTCATCCATCTTCCAAGTCCGGTGAGTCTTCCTCGAAGACAAGGAAGAAGTCAATTGAAACTTGTAGTTTTTGTGGCATACTTGGGCATGTTGAATCCAAATGTTGGTTGAAACTAGAAGCTTTGAATGAATCCATGTAGAAACAAAAAATTGCAATGCCCAAACCTTCTTCATCTAGTAAAGGGCATGATTTATCTTCTTAACCTTTATATGCACCTTTAGGCAGCTAGATACTTGATTCTGGTGCATCAAATTATATGACTCATTCTCATGAGTTAATGCCTTTCACATATGAATGATTTTCATATTGCAGTTGGAGACTCTACACAACTTGATGTTTTAGAATCAGGCATTGTGCAGATAGATGATGGGTGGATGAATGTTATTCTCCTTGTCCCTGACATCTCTGCCAATCTACTTTCTATTGATCAGATCTATCATTCTAGTGATGGGAAAAAAATAGAGTTTTTTCCAAATGATGTAGTCATTCAAGAACTACAAAATCCAACATCATTGTTATCTCTGGAAGAGTTTATCATAGTTCTTGATTGTACATGTTTGATTGTTTTGATCCTTCCTCTCATTCCTTTGTCATTGCACATATTGATTCTTTGAGTAGACTCTGGAATGAAATATTTGGACATCTAAACTACATGTATTTGCAACAGTTAAGCACAAAAAATTTGGTACTTGGTCTTCCCAAAGTTTCTTTTAGTGATGGAGTTTGTCCAGGGTGTATTCTTGGAAAACAACATCAAGATCCTTTCCTTAAAGGAAAAGAATTTCATGCTATCACACCTCTTGAGTTGGTACATAGTGATCTCATGTCATTTTTGACTCTTTCATTTTTAGCGGTTAAGTATTCACTCACCTTTATTGAAGACTTCTCATGTCGCTCTTCGGTGTACTTTATTAAGTACAAGAGTGTGGTATTTGCCACTTGTAAGACCTTCAAGGAGTTTGTTGAGAAGTGACCCTCTCTTTCTATCAAGAAAATATGCATAGATAATGGGGGGAAGTATGTCAATTAGGCATTCAAGGATTTTTGTAGAGAACATGATATTCAACATCAACACTCTATTCCCTACACCCCTCAACAAAATGACATTTCTGAAGAAAGAACCAGACATTGAAAGAGATTGAACAATGAATTGTGCCAATTACATTCAAAATCAGATGCCTCATAGGGAAGTGTTGCATATTACTCTAGAGGAATCTTGTAGCCATGTTAAGCCCAATGTCTCTAATTTAGATTATTTGGCAGTCTAGCATGTGCCTTAATTCTAGATGAAAAACATAAATCTATGGAGAAGAAGATCCACCATTGATATTTGTTGGTTATTGTGAGGATATGAAGACATATAGGTTACTTGATCCTATTTCAAAAGATGTATTGTTTCTAAGGTTTTTCCATTTTGATGAGCACTCCAATCCCCACATTATCTCCTTCTCCTCCCATAGATTATCATGATAAAAATGGTACGTATCATGTTGATAGTTTTGATTTTTTAGAACAAGAATATGATGAACATTTTGAAGATGAAAATCAGCCAAAAGAAAATCTGTCATCAATACCAACATAACATGAGCAACCTGAAAAATAAAAACTTGATCAAGAGAAACATTTGAGGAGGAGTTTTCATAAGAGAAAGAGGCCTAACATGTACAACTATGAGCCAACTGATTTCAGCTACTCTACCTATGACCCTCACCATACTCACTTACAAACCAATAATGTCTCCTTTTTTAGTCATTCCATTTTAGATGACCCACGACAATTTTATGATGTTTTTGGGGTACTTAAATGGGATGTTGTCGTGACAATGGAGTATTCTCTCTGATGAAGAATAACACATGGGATCTCATTCCTCTTCGTAAGGGATGAAAGTTGGTTCACTATAAATGGGTATAAAAAACCAAATATGTAGCAAATGGATCTGTTGAAAAGCATAAGGTGCATATTGTGGCCAAGGGATTTTCAGAGGTTGAAGGGACTGATTATTCTGATACCTTTGGCCTTATTGACAAGATGAATTCTATACACCTTGTGCTTTCTCTTACTGCCTACCAAAGTTGGTCAATCTACTATATGGATGTGAAGAGCACCTTTCTACATGGTAATTTTCATGAGGAAATCTACATGGAGCAACCTCTTGGTTTTTTCTAGGATTCTTCTCTTGTCTGTAGACTTCAACGTTCACTATATGGTCTCAAACAAGCTCCTCGATCTTGGTATGTGAAGATGGATAAATTTCTGATTATTTTAATTTTCAATGGAATTCGGATCCTACGGTTTACACTCAAACGAAGGGCATTGATCTCTTGGTTTTGGTTCTATATGTGGATGATTTAATTCTCATAGGGAGTTCTTCATCCATGATTCATAGCATTCAGGAATAATTGATGGGACAATTTGATATGACAGATCTAGGACCTCTGCATTATTTTCTTGGTTTGTAGGTTCTTTAGTATTTAGAAGGGATCTCCATCTTCCAACATGAGTATGCACTTGATTTAATTCAACGCTTTGGTATGGATAATTGTAAGTCTTCCCCTGCTCCATTTCAGTCAGGTGTTACCCTTTCTACCAGTTTCTCTTCACCACACATTAATCCTTCACTATATCAACAATTGGTTGGGATTATACTGTATTTGATTCATACACATCCTAACACTTATCTTGCAGGAGGGATTTTCTCTTGATTCTCTCAAGATCCCAATGAGAGTCACTGGAAGGCTACAAAGCGCATTCTGAGGTACATTCAAGGTGCTACCAGTTTTGGTATTTTGTACACCTCTAGTGCTTCTCATCTTGTGGTATTCAATGACTTTGATTGGGTTGGTTTAGTTGATGATCATTAGTACACATCATGATTTGTCTACAGAAGCTAAGTATCATGCTACAATTCTTTCTGGTCAGGAATTAATTTGGATTAAAAAACTAATGATAGAATTCGACATTCAATAGGATCATCATACCACTATTTGGTGTGATAATCAGAGTTCCATCCACATTTCTCATAATGCATTGGAGCATCAAAGGAAAAAACACATTGAGATCCACACACACTTCATTAGACAACTCATCTAGGATTGTGTTCTCAGCTTGGAGTATTTTCCTACTGAAAAGAAAGTTCTAGGAAGCTTCATTAAACCTTTGACATCACCTTGATTTATTCAGTTACGATTTATGTTTAGGGTGAAGGAAGTTCTCCTTGAGGGGTCATATTGGGTCCTCCTACCTTCACTTTTTGTTTATGTTGTTTCTCTGTTTTGGGGAGGAATTTTTTCCTACAGGTTTTTCTCCTTTTCTCTTCTTATGAGAGTTTGTACTTGGATACATTAGTAAGCCTAGTTATCAAGACCTATTTTTTTCTTCTTTGTTTACTCCCTACAGTTCACTTAAGAGGGGGTTTTAGTGTTATTTTCCAATGCATCCAACTAATGTTAGTTGTAAGCTCAGATAGGAATATTTATCTTCCCATTTGTGATACATGTCCTTTGCTAAATGTTGGGCCTCTTCCATTGTTATAAAAATATGAAACTCTCTTGTATTTTATACACAATAGATCTAATATACCATTAGGCATTCTCTCTTGTAGAAGGTTTTTGGTCTTTTGCAATAGTTTTTGTTCTTCAGATATTGTTTTAAATGTCTTCAGGTATGTGGTTAAGATAGACATCTCTATGATAATAACCTAGGTAATTCAAATCCAAATGAGTATAATTATCTAAATTATCAATTATACAAACTTAACAAAATTCAAGTAAATTTATGAATTAAATAACAAAAATGAATAATAGTTACATCTTCACTTACCAATGATTTTCTACCCTAATTCCCTTAATAGATTGTAGTAAAGGAAAAAACTTGTATGCATCGTTTCTTGCCTATGAAGGAAAAAATTATCTAAGACATGACACCCCTCTTGATATTGTGACATCTTGATTCATTTTCCATAAAATATTAAAAAATTGGTGTTTGTGATTACTGACCTCAACACTTAACTCATAAAATTAATAATGTCAAATATAGTGTTATAAATTCATATCTACAAGTAATATCTTAAACTAATCATATCACATTCCTAAATGGTCAACTTCCTTATGATTGATCCCATATCTAAGGAGAATAAAATTATTGGTACTTCATAGAACTTCTCTGTTAACATGCCTTCCCAACAAATTTAATCAACTTGATCAAAATCTAAGGCTAGTTCACAAACATTGATCATCTTACTTCTCAAAATAATAAGTTAATACCACATGAACACCATTTATGTTGCAAACCTTCTTTGTAGACACTTGAAATTTCATGCATACTTGCAAGTTATCGTAAGTCTTTCATGTAAAACTCAGAACACCTAGTTTCGCTCACAATTTTTGCACATTTCTTTATGGATGTTCTATAACACCCCAAATGGATTAATTAATAATTATAATTAAGTAATGTAATTCAAGTTATTAATGTAATAAAGTTAATTAAATAATCGAAATTATTAATTTAATTAGGTCAATTAGATTGTTTAAATAATTAGATTTGATCATTATTTAATTAATAGATTATATTATGTAACAATGAACTGATTATTTATTGTATTATGTGTGATGGGCAAGTTGAAAGGGATACGGGTAGATGTGGAATTTATAAGGGTAGATAGGAATTTATGAGAGATGGGGAAGGAAGTCAAGGGAGAGAAGGTATGTCAGAGGGGAGGAGTATCGAGGAGGGGAAGGGGAATGGGATAATAAAGTGGGGAAAATTGATCATTTGGAGGGATGGAAGAGAGGAAGGAGGAGAAAAAATTTGGAGAAATAAATTGGTTTGGGAGAATTCTGGTTGCATACAAGATTTGATGGTTGCTAGGATTTTGGGCTTGGGGGCCAGGAAACTGCAAGGATTCCAAGAGCTAGGGAGACAGAGAGGCTCTGTTTCTAGCTGGTTGGGAGGAAACCCTCAGTTTCAGGTAGTGGTCAACTGACAACAGTGGACAAGGGAGAAGGGACTAAACCAACCGGAACTACATGTATTTCTCTAGTTGATCTTTTGTAAATATTGTAGTTAATTTGCTATTATGTTGTCTATTTACCAGTTAATTTTATTACATCTAAAAAAATTTTAAACTAAATTCTTGTACATGAAAATCTTACATTCATCTTTCGAAAATAGAAAATTTACTTCTTATTAATACAAAAAAAAAAACTTTTCTTACAGGAAAGAGTCATTTACAATAGGAAGTTAATCATATTTAGAGGCCCTAAATGAGAGGGAATTGCATTTGGTATCAGAGCCCGGTTTCAAAACTAAAACCTAGTGATTAACCACCAACATGATTGGAGGTTATGCATAATGTTCCCTAAAACAACTCATAACATACAGACCTTATTAAAACCATTTACATCAAACCAAGAATCACCCTGAAATAACCCAGAGTTGACCCAAAACGACCCAGAAACCCTGAGTGAACTACCTAGAAGAACCTCAAAGGATAGAGTGCATAGACAACCCAAAAGATGAGACAATCAGTAGCAATAAAGAGTCCTGCAAACACGTCCCATCCTCCCATCTTCTCTTCTAGCCACCTATTTCTTTTTACTTGTAAAAATCCTCACCTGCAAGAGGGAAAGAGAATCAAGAGGGTTAGATGCTAAAATTTCCTTAATATTAAAGAAGGGAAATAAAAACATTTAATATCAGAAGAAACCTATGGCTATGGATACATTTGGGCTAGATGAAAATGGGTAACAAATATATATAGCATAATTTAGAAACATTGTGTATATACTCATTTTATATAAATACTTGTTCTTATTATTAAAAAAAA
>ML795931.1:152257-163284 GCA_009831015.1 Picea engelmannii
ATTTTAACAATGGCAAGTGTCAATCTTCTCTTCTTTTATCTTTGCAAGCTTCTTTGATAATATTTTTGATGTTTTCAACATTTCTAGCCACTACAACATCTACTCTTCCTTGTCTTACTTTCTCGTGAGACTCATCTAACCTTTAATCTAACCATGTTAACTAATACAACTCTCTCTACCATTTTTTGGGTTATATTTAACAATGCACCATATATTAACCATATACCTTTACTTCACTACTCCTTAACAATATACCTCTCTTTGTCATTCCCTATGATTCTGCTTACAACTCAATAGTCCACTCACAATATGGTTCCTTCACTAATATTAAACATGAGGGAGTGGTACATGGTGTCTGTTTGATACACACTATTTATGTACAAGAGGAAAAGGTAGCGAGGCAATGATTGGCTCTCTAATGGTGCTTGATGTTAACCATAATTCATGTCGATTGGACCTAAAAAGTCCACCTCACATAATTGTCCTTAAAACATGCACACAATTTTCTCTTTTGAATGAAATCTTGGCATCCCATTCACCTTAAACTGTTCATCTCATCTGAAATTTTACATGCAAACTCACCTCCTCTCATGGTTTTTCTTGCTCTAACTACTCCTTGCTGCAAATGTGTTAGCTCTCATTCTTTCTTCAACTTCACATAACTCACAAAATCAATCGCTCTAATTAATGATTAAAAAAGAATTAATTGAATCACTGCCAATGCTCCCCACAAGATCTCTCCTCTCAGCGTCTTTGATTGCTTCATACCTAATTGATGAAGGCCCATCGCTTTGCCCCATTCCGAAGATGAGAACCAAACCTTGCACCCAATCTGAAATAATACATAGCCCTAAATTCTGCTTCCAACTACACAGATCTGCATTTTGAATGGATCTATAAACCGACAAGAGTAGTGATGATGTAGAGAGTTCATCATTACAGGGAAGATTCACTTCTCGTGATTATTTGCTGGAGGTCTTCTAATTTCATCTCAATTTTGCTTGACTTTTATCACCATTCTGCTTAGTTGTGCCCTTTTCACTATGCTCTGTATTTCCCAAAGGATTTTACATGCGAGAAAGACTATCGAAATCATTGTAATGTATGTTTTTGGGGAACGTGGGGTGAGTAGAAGCAAAAAAAAGGCATAATTATCAAATATGGGACTCTAGGATCAAATCGAAACCTTTGAAATTTCATACATTCTAGTCTTTGTTATATACTGGAACAATCACATAAAATGTACATATACGCACACTGCAATGCAAGGATGACACGCACAAATCGAGAAATGGTCCAAATTTTTTGAAGTTGGTCAACTATTTACTGGTTTTGAAAATGGAGGCGGGCGACTGTTTGAAAATGGAGGCACCGGTATAGGCGACCGAGCGACTTGAAAATGGAGACACCGGACGGGTTGGGCGCTTCACCTCTTCAAACCCTGTGCTTGGTTGTATTGGCTGGGGGACAAAACAAAACTCACGACTAAAGGATTGTTTCATGAAGGGACTGATTCAGGCGGATAGATACATCTGGTTCATTGGACAGAGCAAACCTTTCTACCTCACGGACATGACAACTCTACACCACCAACTCTACCCACTGATGGTATTTTTTCTCTTAGTTACCCCCACTCTTTGCTTTCACTGTTAACTCCGACCATTTTCTGGATCTGAAACAGACGCTCCAGTTTCCTGTCAGACTCACCTTGTCTTCTTGCCTCGCTACAGACAATAGAATTCTCCTCGGGGTTTTGACATCCTTACTACTCCCTTCCAATCCTGTTTCAAACCTTTCGCTACCAAGCCAGACCATTTTCCTTGGATCGGGCAGGGACCTACCTGATCCTGTCAGGACATCCCTACCGACATACTTTTCCAGTGTGGAATCTGCAGCCACACTCATGGAGGCGCTGAACACGGACGTATCTGAGGGACAAACCGAGGACCCTTGGGACCACCCAGACATCATTGCCTCTATCGAAGAGATGATCAACAACCATCACCGCACACAGATCTCCAGGCCTCCGGCACCTGGCTCCACTCTCCACACATCTGACCCTGGAATATCTCCACCGAAGCCTTTACCTGAACATAACCCACAAAAGCCTCGTGCTTACAATAGGATCTGTGGAAACCATCAAAGGACAAACACCCCTACCTGCAGACCCGCTTCCATAAAAAAAAAACCTCAGAGGGCTTGGAAACCAAAAGCGACTCACCCAAAACTGGTCCTGGGCATGGATGTAGGACTGACTGAAGCTTGCAATCTGACACTCTGTGCCCTGGTTGGCAGGCTAGCCTACAAAGAAAAATGTAACCTGAGCATGGAAGATTGGATATATAGCTACTGGGAGCCTTTTCTAGGTTATCTGCCCAGGATACTTTTCCTACAAAACGGGTGGTTAGGCTTCATCTTCAAGACGCCTGAGGATACTGTTCGCATACTAGACAAGTTCTGGGAAGTAGGCGGTGGAAGCCTCATGCTTAAGAGATGGAGGCTCAGTTTCAATCCATCAACTGAATACTTTTCCTACAGACACCTCTGGGTTCTTTTACCTGGCCTTCCACTTCAACTCTGGAACCTACAGGCCTTAGAGCTTATCGGATCTTCATTGGGCCGCTTCTTAACAGTGGACACTGCCTCTATGGAATCAAATGAGAGAAAAATGGAAAATATCATGGTTGAGCTAGATATTCATGCAGGACTTCCGGAGGTCCTGAACATAGACTGGAGGGGTCACCTGTTCGCCCAAAGACTGGACTATCTAGGTATCCCGTTCAGATGCTCCATTTGCCGCAGAACCGGACACCTGAGATGGGAATGCTTCAAATACCCTCCCACTGAACCAGAGGCTGAAATGTCGGAGGAGGTAGGCTTCAACGACTATGACACACAGTCAGATGTATCTGTAGGGGAGTCTCCACAACAACGAGCTTTGGACACGGATTCACAAGACAACACATTGGTAAGCAAGATAAAGCTTCTCTGCCCCTCGCTATATAAAACTCTATCTGCTTGGGAGAGACTCTCCATAAACACACAGTCCACAAACTCATTGCAACCGACTCCTCCTAGTGACCCCACAGATACTCCAATGCCGCCTAAAATATCCCGGCCTGCTGCCTTGACACCACAACCAGAGATGCTTGAGTCTACCACAATCCACTCATCCCCTCCCTTGCATAATCCCTCCCCCCTCAACGACCCCACTTTTACACAACCCCTTACTGATTCCGAACCCCCGGAAAATGAACCCCCCCTCCTCCAGGCTACACAGAACAACCACATTCGGCTCGGGACCTGGACCAACTGATACCTACCGCTATACCTGCCTCCCCTCTACCATTTGACTCCCTCCCCATACCGTTGTACCTTGGAAAACTCCTCACCTCACCCCCGACATCTATTGGCAATACTCCATCGACCACGGGAGTGAAAGAGCACACAGCTACAGCCCCCTCTTGGTCCAGAGGATTGGGCTCGGAGATCTCACCCCTCAAAACACGTAGCGTGAGGAAAAAGGAAGGCACGGAGGCATCAAGCTCAGCCTCACAACCTACTGAACACACCAACCGGGCACTTAGAGGAGTTAAAGACCAAGCACGAGCAAAATCATGATACTTATTTCCCTCAACATCAGAGGGGTTGGAGGACTCCTGAAAATAGCCTCCATGAGACGTCTTCTCGACAAGTACAGACCGACAGTCGTCTTCCTGCAAGAAATGATGGTAGAATCTGAAGTGGCAAGAAATTTTCTTACAACACTCAGACCCCACTGGATGGTCTGCGCGGCTAGCTCCTTGGGAAACTCTGGCGGTCTCTTGGCGGCCTGGGATCCATCACACTTTGATTTTACTCCGCTGCTGAGCCCAGGAGGAATCCTTCTCACCGACACCTGTTTTGAACTCAATACCACCATAAACTTGCTCAATACATACGACCCCTGTTTGAACCGCAGACAATTTTGGGAAAAGCTCGACCACCTGGGCCTACTGGCTATTAAAAACCTCATTATTGCGGGCGATTTGAACTTCACGCTAAACTCATCGGAGATCTGGGGCGACAGTGCAAGAATTGATACGCTAGCGACCCTCTTCACATCGCTACTCACAAAAAATGCTTTAGTGGACTTGGCTCCAGCTGATTTACTTCCCACTTGGCGTAATGGAAGATCGGACTCCCACAGAATTGAAAAATGCCTGGATCGTTTTTTAATTTCAGAAGACATGCTAAATCCTTTGCACACGGCCCGGGCCTGGATCGACTTGCCATACCTATCCGACCATACTCCCATCTGCCTCCAGCTTGAACAAGCAAAATTGGGGATGAGCTACCCGTTCAAGTTCAACTCGGCCTGGTTGCTGGAACCCACTTTCGACCAATTAGTCAAAAAGGCCTGCACTGACGCCTCCCACTTGATACCAGGGGATGCACAGGGTAACCTGGTCAGAAAATTAAAGAGCCTAGGAGCTCTTACAATTGATTGGATGAAAGTAAAAAAGGCACAGGACACAGCCATAATGAACAGAATTGAAAATCAACTTTCCATTTTATATAGACAAAGGGAAAGCTACGACCAACAGACGGATTTTGGAGCAAAAATAAATACATTAGAGACAAACTGACTCCACATTCTCTAGGCAGAAGAGAACAGATGGCGACTTAAGAGTAGAGCGCTTTGGCTCTCCAATGGTGACAACAATACTCGGTTCTTCCATCGTTTTGCCAACCAACGCAGAAATAAAAAGTACATTTGGGATATTGAGGCAGAGGATGGGAGTACCGCTCACCAGACAGAGGACATAAAACAAGAGGCTCACAAACATTTCAAGACTTTTTTTAAAGAAGAGACGCACCTCTCCATTCAGGATCAAATCGAATTAGCCCAACTCTTTCCACAGATGATCACTGAAGAAGAGGCGAGAGCTATGGAAGCACCCTGCACAACAGAGGAATTATACCAGGGATTAAAAGGTTTCAAAAAAGAAAAAAGTCCCGGTCCCGATGGATGGACCGTGGAACTCTACATTCATTATTTCAACTTAATGGGCCAAGATCTGCTGGAAGCTGTTGAGGATTCAAGGATCAAAGGATCGGTCAACAAACAATTAAACAACACTTTTATTGTCCTAATTCCAAAACAGAACCACCCCCGACGGTTCTCGGATTACCGACCAATCTCGCTATGTAATCTCAGCTACAAGATCATCACCAAAATCATCGCCAACAGAATTCGCCCTCATCTCTCCCGGGCACTGGTAGCAGAGCACCTTGGTTTTATCAAGGGAAGACAAATCCTCGACGCAATAGGCACTGTACAGGAGTGCTTACACAACATCAAAACAAAACATTTACCGGCCATCCTCTTAAAACTGGACCTCAAACAGGCTTTCGACTGTGTAAACTGGAACTTCCTACATCTCATACTTCTCCAGTGTGGATTTGGGGCAGCCACTACAAAGTGGATGATGGGCTGCATAACCACAGCCACCCTGGCAGTTTTAATCAACGGCGAGGCTACAAAAGCCTTCCACAGCGAAAGAGGACTCCGACAGGGATGCCCCCTCTCACCCCTACTTTTTATTCTGGTCTTAGAATGCCTCAGTATCTTGTTAAAAAAAAGTAAATTATATGGCTCGCTCACGGGAATCAGAGCTTCTAGACTGACCCAAATATTACACCTACTCTTCGTAGATGACGTAATTATTATGACATCGGACTCATTGTCTAAATGGACAGAAATTTTTAATGTGCTAAACGTTTTCAGCTCTGTTACAAGCCTAAAAATAAATTTTCAGAAGTCACTGTTCTTGGCTACAGGCGCAAAGGAAGATTTCCTGTCTGAGCTAAAAACTCTTTACAACATTGATTATCGAGACCTAGAGGCGGGCTTCAACTATCTTGGTTACCTAATCAAACCTTCTAGCTACAAAGCAAAGGACTGGTGCTGGTTATATGAAATTTTTGAACGCAGAATTCAACACTGGTGTAACAGATGTTTATCCATGGGCGACAGATACATTTTGATAAAGGCAGTTCTTGAAAGCCTCCCGGTATATTGGATGGCTCTGGCACACATCCCGCAATCTGTGCTAACAAAGCTCCGCAATATGATCTTTGCCTTCCTTTGGAAAGGAAGAAAACAAAATAGAGGCAGTCATCTTTGTAGGTGAGAAACCCTCTCAAAGCCAAAAGTTCTTGGAGGCTGGGGCCTGAGAAATATGCACCTCACCTATCTTTCCCTCTCGGCAAACACTCTTTGGCATATCTTGATGGTACCAGGCATATTGAACAACCTTATAAATGACAAATATTTATCCCACATGCCGGTTCATTATTGGCTCAGAACCGCCACCACCTCTCCACCGGGGGGCTCACAAACATGGAAGCACCTTCTAAAGTCGCTACCGATTCTCCTACACTGGATAGCGTGGCTGCCTGGCAATGGTACTGCTATTGAAATAAGTAAAGATGATATCCTTGGATTGGGCAATAAAGCCCCGCTCTCTCCTAGACTGCTGGATTGCTTACATAACTTATGCATACACTATCTTTTTCATTTAAAAGCATCGCTCAACAACAGATCACTTGGTGAATCCTGGGTCACTAGCTCCACGCTGAATCTTGACAGAGAACTCTCGGTTGAATGGAACAGCTACACACATCACCTAAAAGAAGTTGGAATCCGCCTACAGGAGCGACCAGACACTCTAATCTGGACAGGAGGCAATAAATCGGGAGTCATATCAGTCCAAAATATCTACAAAGCTTTGACAGAGGAGATCTGGCACATCCGAGAACAGATCTGGCGTACACACATGTGGAAGTGGAATTGTCCACTGAAACTTAAACTCTTTACTTGGCTATTGACAGAGAATAAAATCTTGGTCTGGGATATCCTTCAGAGCAGGGGTTGGTCAGGCCCAAATCATTGCATTCTGTGTAAGGAGGAGAGTGAAACCTCACTTCACCTCTTTGTGAGCTGCAATTTTACCCGGAAAGTCTGGCTTCACGTCATAGAATCACTAAAACTAACTGAACAATGGCTGGGACCTTCGACGTACTCCTGCTTCAGCGCTTGGTGCACAAAACACCAGCTCTACCCCTCGTTGCTAGCCACGGTCTGTTGGAAGGTTTGGTTGACAAGAAATGTTGCCATATTTGATGATAAACCCCCCTCGGTTATTTTGGTGACAAGCCTCATACTTTCTGCTGTCGACCACCCTTCCCCCCCCAACTTTGCTCAAAAAGTCCGCAGATCTTCTACAACTCTCCCTTTTGATAAAGCTATCGCCTGGTTCGACGGAGCAGCCCAATTAGGTGGGATCACTTTGCGGGGCAGATGGCCACATACATATCAGCTCTCATACCTCCTATAGATGGTCTCTCAATAGAGGACAAGGTACCAACACCAAAGCCGAACTTTTGGGGGCTTGGGCTTCCCTAATTCTGGCTCAGAGGCTGAACATCGATGACTTGCTTCTTCTTGGAGATTCCAAAGTCATTATAGACTGGATAAATGACAAGGCTGACCTTCGATCAGCAGCTCTGGAATGCTGGAAAGAGCGAACTATCGAAGCCAAAAGTTTCTTCAAGAGCCTATCTGCCTCTCACATCTACAGAGAAGAAAATGCCATCGCAGATCAACTATCAAAACTAGCATTTTCCCGGCCTCTCGGTCTCATAACTATCGCCCGATGGGAGGACGGCAATGAAGGCCCCCCAATCCTGCTCAAAATCTGATGCGACAGTCACTAGGACACCGATTCCACCATTAGCATTGTGTCTCTGTTCTGTTTCATTTCTGTTTCGGCAATTATGTATTTTGATATCAACAGGCAGCCCACTCCAAAAAGACATGACTGGCAGCAAGCTGCCCACATTACACCAGCCGGAGTCACCTATGAACATAGTTTATGGTCGAGAAAATTGTAACTTGGACAATCTGCGTGCTTTTACATAGTATTTTCATTGTATTTTCATGACACCAGTGAGCAGCAAACAACACTACACAGGCCTCCTGTAGCTGCCATTTGTTGTTGTTTTTGTAAAAATATTATATCCTTTTGAATATAACAATGCAACTTTCCCGTGGAAAAAAAAGGTTAAAACCGGTAAGCAACCCATTCCTAACAACCCTTCCGAGATTACGATGACTACTCATGCCCGCCCTTATTTTCAATGATCTTCCTGGACTGCCTTTGCTTCTGCCACGCGTCTGCCTAGCCTTCGTTTCTGCTTTGCCGTCTTCTGCTTGAAACCTGGGCTTCAAGTCACATAGGTACCGGGGTTTAGGTTGGACTTTATTGCTTATGCTCCATCCCTCCGGGGGTTTCGAGCCTTCGACTATGCCTGAAATATCAACCTCTATTTCTTTTGACGTGCACCTAGAACCGACTGACCTGCTTCTGTAACAAAATGCAGAGGTTGCCGCCTTGTGCTTACGTTCTGCTGTAGAGTGGCTTCTGGAAAATGGAAAAGAGAAAAATAGACCGTTCCCCTTCCTTTCCCTGCCACCTGTGTTGCAGCTCCTTGAAAATGGCCACCGAGATCTCGTGGAAGAAGGTCGTTGCTTCACATTATTACTGGATCTGTCTTGATCCACTTCCTTAGATGATGTTCCTCTGCTCTCTGCACACACATTTTCCTTGTTGCTCAACTTAAGCATGATTTCCTTCCACTTACTAGGCGGTTTATGACGTGAGGATTTGGAAGCAACATTTCTAGAGGATTTGGAAGCAGCCAAATAATTGGATGAAACAAATACCTGAAATGAACGAAGATGTGGAAAATACACTAGGAAGAAGGGTTTTAGCGATTTAATGACTATCCATTATTGTATTTCTTTCCAATGGAGAGCACGCTAGTTTAAATTTCAAATTTTGAAATTTCAATTATAATAAGTTGGTGGTGGTTCTGGTGGATGGCATCCATATGAGGATGGATGCATGCATGGCATGTATAGAGGGTCCCGCACCACGAAGGAACGACCAAAAATATCCAACCTGCTACAGAGTCTTTAAGAATTTGTCAACAGGCTGCCCATCCATGCTGCCATGGAGCATGCCCATCAAGCCGCCACCATCGATGTTCGCGCTCCGTTCGGCCAGCCCTC
The DNA here is from genome assembly GCA_009831015.1 of Picea engelmannii. NCBI lineage: Eukaryota > Viridiplantae > Streptophyta > Pinopsida > Pinales > Pinaceae > Picea > Picea engelmannii. The sequence continues at coordinate 161,376 of ML795931.1, forward strand.
CAGCGTCAGGTCGTTTCCGTTTCCGTTGTCTTCTTCGTACGTGAATCAATTTATGGATGGTATGGGGTCATGCTTACAGTCATGTCTAATCCATGGATCCATGAGCCCATCCCGATGGATGGATGCCATCCAAGATGAGTTTAAAAATTTTGAATTTTCAAGGCTGCCATGATTTGAATTTGCCCACCCGATTTAGATGGACTTGGATTTGAATTTGTCTGCAAATGGACTTCGAAGGAGAGATCAAATCCCACTGCTAAGGGGGAACTGCAAGGGCGCGACGGAAGAAGAAGATGCTGCTGCCATTTTTCGCCTCAGTGCCTTTCCTTCTGCTACTGCTCTTCCTCCTCTTCAGCGAGTTAATGGAATAATGATCCCTAACTCCCACAGACGGGATGGTCTATGATTGAGATAACTTCCTTCAACATCTCTTCCAAGTCTCGAACCTGCAACACATTCGAAGAGGCATTTCCTGACATAGACGAAGAGAAGACCAGAACATGGTTGTGAATAGCACTGAATGCTATTAAGCGGTTTGCAGAGAGGCCGCTGCACGATGTTGTTGACACACTGCACAATCTTGGAGTAGTGAAAGAGGGTATCCGTCTCCCTATTGTTGTTGTTATCGGCGATCAGTCGTGGGCGAAGTCAAGTGTACTCCCACTTATTATGAGATTGCAAAACTGCAAGCCCGAGGAATGTGAAATTGTGATTGAATACAGCCGAAAAAAAATAAAAATTAGAAACAATGATTACAAAAACACTCGATGTTGTTACAGAAGAGATTGCATGAATCGACAAGGATATAAGTGATACGCCTATGACACCCATGTGAAGAAGATGGGTTCTCCAAATTTAACCATGGTTGATTTACCCAGGATAACGAGGGGTCCTGTTGAAGCCACACGATATCTATGAACAAATAACAAATATAATCAAGCAGTACATTACTCCAGTTTTTGTCGGTTATTTTCATTTGGGTTATTGCATTTGCTTGTTTTTAAAATCTGAGTGCATATATTTGATACTGAAAAACATCTATTTTTGAACGCTGTTGACTATTTATGGAAACCTAAAATTCTCTCATTTCACTCATCTGAAGTGGCTCTTTCTCCTCAAAATATAAGAGCAGTAGTAAATTGGTCCCTTCTGCTCTTATATAGAATGTTAGCAATGCCATTGTCGGCTACCCATGCCTTTTGCATCACAACATATGGAAAAAGGTCTTGGACAGTGGTTGTTGAAATGGGCTCTTCAGAACTTACAGACTGTACATCATCTGGATATGCTGACACCGATAAACCCATATCTAACGCCCAACCCAAATCTGATGCCCGCATGTGATTGAACTCGTCAAGTGGATACCTGCTTAATTTATGGTTCAAAGATATTTAGACTACCGAAAAAAAGTATCAGAGCTACACAACATACACAACAATAGTCCGCCAAAAATTGGGGTTCCCGTAGGAAGCATCTCTTGGTTGTGCTAGTTGGTATTTAAAAATTCTACTTCGTTCGTGTATGGGGTTTATATTTCGGTAGTGAAACATGTTCATGGATGAATATGCCACTCTGGACGATCCTCAACTCGATAGGAGAGATATAGTGATCATCAATATCAAAGGTTCTGATCGGGAAAATGTACAATACACTTGGATTTGGATTTATCATAGTTTTGTGATTGAATTTATCATAGTTTTGTTTCTCACAGTCAACAGGAGCTCTTCCTATCTCCCATCCATTTGGATCCATTTTAACCTATACAGAAACATATGTTTTTAATTATTAAACCCGTACAAAATCCTTTAATACCTATAATAATCCTGTAATATCTATAATTAATAATTTAATATTTATTATTGCATTGTTTCATAAACTAATAATAATTTAATATTATTGCATTGTTTCA
>ML795931.1:176651-198463 GCA_009831015.1 Picea engelmannii
ATCATAACAACTTTGAATTAGTATGAGTCAAACATTCACTATTAATAATAGACTAAACAATATTAATAATAGACTTAACAAAAGGATTAAAACAAAAACAAAAATTATATATACACATATTAAACAAAATAAACTAAACCTTAGATTTTTCTTTTAAAATAAAAATATTGTATTACTTTGCTTTAGCAAAAAACATGTCTGAGTGTACATTATAACACGCTAAATGTTATGTCACCGCAGTGGAAATCAGAACGTGTGGACAAGACAATTGTTCATTGTTCCAAAACCTTAAAAAAAAAAGACAATTGTCGATATACAGACATGGGGACTTGCCACTTGGTCTGCCACAAGCATGGAAACCAGAACAGGCGGTGGACTGAGTGCTCCGACCACCTCTCAAACCAGAATCAGAGACTTTGGTGTGCAAAAAATGCAAAACCTTAGCAATTAAACAAGAGAAAAAACCTGTGAAAGCACTAGACATGGGGCGAACCCGAGCATTCATCTTGGTGAAGTCGGAAGACGAAAGGCTGGAAGCAAGTCAGGCATTGAATCTTCTCAAGCTCGCTTGATAGGGAGTCATACATGATGTCCAAATGCTTGATGAAGATGCTCTGGCGGTGTTGTTGTTTTGCCAAATCCTTGCGCACCTTGAAGATCAAGACCAGGTGGTCTTCCATAAGTCTAAAAGAGTTGGGAGCTGGGTGAGCTTGTTCATCGGCTTCAACATCATGAGCCTGTTCATCATCAGGGTATTCATCCATGGTAGCAGCGACAAATTCATTTGCAGCGGCAGAATCCGTGGCAGGGTCCTCTTCCATGGTGGTCGTTGAATTCTGTCCTGAGTGTTCCTCTGGAGGCGAGACTTCTTCTTCCACAATATAGCCTATCTCGACTAGCTCCTGGAAAGGGGTGGTGGTGTATGTGGTGAGCCAGTGCTCCAGGGCAGTTGACGACATAAAAGGAAGAGTTTCCTCCTAGTTGGGCGAAATTTCTTCTTCCACCGAGCACCTTCCATGGAGACCCTCTGTGCTTGAAGGACGGGGTTCTGATTAAGCCTCTTTAAACAAATTCTAACCAAAAGAACCCGGGTGGTCCGAGAAACCGCCTGGTATGAGAGCTGGAGAGGTTGGTCCCGAGCATTTTTGTCTATCAAACCGACTGTAATAGGCTGGCCCTCGTCGGGGCTTACCTCTCTCACAAGGCATGGCTGAGTAGAGCATAGAGCGGACATAATTAACAACGGTGCGAGCCAAGGCGTGGAGAAAAACAAGCAGAATGATACCATGAACAATGCTTAAATGCCCGATATAGAACTCCCCACAAGACGAAAAGACCAGGAGGACGAAGGATTTGATGGCTCTAGTAGCCATTAGTGCAGGAGTAATGGCAATAACCGATTTTGTACTGATGGCGAGGAGTCGAGCCTAGGTCTCCATTAAGGCCCAACGCACTAGACCTTGGTGCTCATGTAAACTAACCATCGTGACTGGACAGGGGAGGAGAGTGGCGGTGAGGGGCTTTAACTTCCGTCATATTCGCCCCATCCAATGACGCGTGTACTCCATGTGTCACCCCATCCGAGGAAAACAACTAAAAAAATTAGATTAAACTAAATTAAAAATAAATAAAACTGAAACTATATTGAAACTATATTAGAGTAAACTAAAATAATAAAATAAAATTACATTGACTAAAAAGTAAATGAAGTTAAACTAAAATTTAAAGTTAAAACTACAATAATAAACTAAACTAACCATAAATAAAATCTAAAATTAAAATAAAATTTAAACTCTACTAAAAATAATATTCGAGAAAAATAGCGTTATTAGTCCCTACTGTAGGCATAGAGGGACTATAGCAATCGATAAATCGTTGACTGGATATTACTTTGTCCTTTGACCCGAAATATTTGCACAATACCTATTGTTGGAGCTATGGAAATAAAATCATATATTTTTATATAATAAAAAGTAACATATATGTACTGATCTGATTGGATAAGAGATTGGAGGTCTTATTGCCGGCTTCGCTATTCCCAATGTACTATATGGCAACATATCCAAAGTTTTTCTCGTAGTCAGTATGTTTTAATCATATATTTTTCCTGTATCTTGATTCAAGGTTGATTAATGCTAGCATTAGTTCGGATGTTTGTATTAGCATTTTCTACTACTCGAATATATCCGCAAGTTTTGATATGTAATAATCATATTGAAAAGTTTTGATATCCAAGCTTTGTAGTGATTGAGAATTCCAAAGTTTATAGTGTCTTTGGCGGATGTATATTTCTTGAAATGTATTAACACTTATTCCGAGATGCGTCAATAGGACTGACTGCGTAAATGTTCACATGACGTGACGTTCTGCAACACCCCTAACAACTTAAATGTTTGCATTCCGCGAGGTGCTTAGACAACCTAAGAGTCTTAAATGTTTATGTAAATATGGTTCTCGTAGTACATTTTTCCTCGAAATTTTCTATACAGTTACAGTGAATTTGCACTTGATTGTCTACCGCCAGTTCAATAGCCATTGTATGTTTCGTCCTTGTTCTGCCATTGAAGCTTCATACATTGTTTACTGGTTCAGTGACTGCTTCTTCTTCGTTGGTTTGTCGGTTTCTACCATTGTATGCTTCATCCTCATAATCGTTGAGGCTACATACATTGTTTACTGGTTCGGTGAGTGGTTCTTGTTCGCTGGTTTCTCGGTTGCTGCTTGTTGTTGTTTCGCTGGTGATTCGAGCTGTGCTTCTGCATTTCATTGTTTCGGAGTAAGTTTCAATGCCGTGGTTTTATTTTGTATTCCTTGTTTGCTGTTTAGTTTGCAGTTTGCAAGTAAGAATGTTTGCTTATTTGTAGTCGCATGTTCCTTGTGTGTTTCCGGTTCCTTTTCTATTTGGGTTGCAGTTTCGTAATCGTTGGAGATACATATGTTGTTCATTGGCTCGGTGGTTCTTGCTGGTTCGTTGGTTCCCGGGTTGCTGGTTCTGTTTGTTTGGCTGGGGTTTTCACTTTGGGGCGTTTGGGGTGCAGTTCGGCCTCTTCGTTCTTTCTCGTTGGTTTGGTCCTTGCTGGTTTCTTTTCTTTGATTCGGCCTTGTAGGGTTGGGGTGCAGCGGCGGTGGTTGGAGCTTATCCTTTTTTTTTTTTTTTGGATTGTTATTGTTTTGTTTGGGGCGCTTTACAGTTTTCATCCCCTGCACCCACCAGTGGATATGCAGTTGTTTTATTTGCCATGTCTGCTGGAGTTGAGATCTGTTATTCTGTGAGATTTTCCTGGTGCTGCAGTCCTGCCATGAAAGAAAATAGTTGCATGCAAAATTGTTTGAGGATTACATGTGAAGTTACAATACCCGCTGTTTTTTTGTTGGAATAAAGCATATGTATGCAGGGTACATTTATAAACCATGTATGGTCAGATGTGTGGATATGACATGACATGTCCTTTCTCCTCTATATAGACTGGTGTGCCCAGGATGTAATTTGTGTTGTTCTTGACATATGATATGTGTAACAAAGATTCTGCAAGATTATATTTTCAAGTGTGGAAGCATGTGTGGGTAATTAGCCACGGAAACTGAGAACTTGTATCGTGTGCACAACAGTCTGTGTAGAGGATAAAGAACATGGCTAGAGGGCATATGTGGATAAATTCCTAGGGAAAAGCAGAAATCGTTTAGCTGCGGCCATGCAATTGTGTGATATTTTGTGCCTTGTAATATATTTTGGCCAGGGAAAAAAATTGTACACATTTACAACCATGGATAGAGAAGCGCAAAGGTTCATGTTTCTGCCTTTGTAGATTGTTCGTTGAGTCAGTTTTTCTCTATGTACATATTGCTTGTTCTCCGTTGAATACCAGCTTCCATTGATATTCATTAAATTTTGTGGGTTACCAAATTGAAACAAATAGAGTAGCTGGAGAAAAGGAGAGAATCTCTACTGCATCGGTTGAAGAGGATATAGAAAGGTGCATGCTCGTACTGTTGTTTCATATTGCGTTGTTTTGTATTTCATTTATGGTCTAGATATGTGTTAAGCTAGTTGCGTGCCTTCCTACATGGTAAGTTTTCTTGGTTGCATATGTTTATTCCTGCATACTAAGCTAGTGCATGTCCATTGTGTTTGCGCTACATTGTTGCATTTAAACAAACATAATGGCTGGACAGGACGAAGGACTCTTTGGCGGGTAAATAGACCTGTTTCTTTTTGTTTTACATGTCTTTTTTCAAACTAACTTGCCTTCCTGTCGATTGCATCTTCCGCGTTGCTGCCTTGGAAAAAACAGGTTTCTTGGACAGGGAGATGGATTCTTCTGTGCAACAGCAGAGGGTTCTGTGGTACAATCTTCTGAAAGGTATACCAAGTGTGCCGACAAATTAAAGATACAAACTAGGTGCGGGCATATAATATATAATGCATATATTTGCTTATTCCTGATGTCCATTTGCAAATGCTTGCATCAGAAAAAGTTGGACTAGTGAGACAACCATGAGCAGTCAGTCATTCCAAACATCGGCGGATCGACAAGGCCAAAGGTAAAGATGCATGTGCTCTGCTCTTACTATGTTTACTAGACAAATTTCCTGGGCTATATATTCATCTATGGCATGGCGAATATGCTGATGCCATCTACAGTACATGGTTTGCAGCTCGCAAGAAGTATCAACAAGTACGAGCAAGACGCCGAACCCGCTGCATGTTCCACAAACTAAGAGGTGTCGTTGTGAAAATCTGGCTCAATAGTTCATCAAAAGTATGCGTGTACTTGTAGCACACTACCATTCACTTTAGTTTTCTTGTTCAAAAAATGTCTTCAAGTCTAGAGTTATGACATCCAAAGTACTGTCAATAGAGGCCTTGAACACGCCAAACTAGACAGGTGTTCGTCGGGGACATAATGGTTGTCTATACCACCTACTTGGACAAGGCAAACAAAAGTAGACCCATTATGCGTGCTGATATGACAGACAAGGACGCCATGATGACAGTCACATTGACTGTTCCTACACAACTTGTCCAGAAACATGCAGAAAAGATATTGCCGCGTAATGGGATATCCATTACAAATTTTAATATATTGTCGAAAACAGTATATGACCGTGGTGATTGCGATCGAATTATTTCGGTGAACGAAACAAGCATTGTGGAAAAAAATCCTCCTATTTGTTCAGAATACTGCTTCCTCCCAGACTCGACTATTAGGCAACTTGCACAGAGCACTGATATTTACCCAATGGGAACGATTGGGGCTGCTGTCACATTGGCTAGGAAATTTGGGTCGCAACACATTCTCCATATACAGGATGGAGAATCGGACAACGAGAAGGCAATGGTACCGCTTTTCATATTCAATTTTGTTGTTTACTTTCACTTCTGCATGTATGTCGAATAAGTTACACAAATATTGCACTATTCCATGTTGCAGCTACAATTGTTCGATACGTATTCAGATTTGTTTTCGTCAATGGAACAACAATTGCATAGAGGGAAGATTCCACTTATGTTGTTCAAAAATATAACAAAAAAGAAGGATCCTAGAGAAACGATCTTTCGGACAACCCAGTCAACGTTTGTAACAGAGTTGCGAGCAGATACAGTAAAGGATCTGGAGAAGCTAGCTAGCTCTACAATTGTTGTGCGTATACATTTACAAAATCATCCTCGCTTTGCTTATAGAAATAAGCTTCAACAAATTTCTGCAGCTGTTAATTTTTTTTCTGTTTGTTTTAAAGGGGAGGGTGGGATGCAGTTGTGTATTATATTGTTCAATGTATTAATTCCTTTGCTCACATTCCCAGGTTGAAGGTCTTTTAGTTGCGGCCAATGTGTACTCGACCCCCATTGAGCCTGTTTGTGCAAAATGCCATTCTGTTGCCTCTGCCTCTGCTTTGATAACTGATGATATGATTGATTGTCTGCGATGTGGTGAAAAATGTCCATATATTTATGGACATTGCCTCAATGGTGTTATTCGAACCATGGGCAACACAACCGTGCACTGTACGATGAGGCAACCATTGTTACAAAATGTGCTTCCTCAGTTGGAAGAGTTTTCGTATGAAATATATCTACAGAAAAAGGCAAGTAGTGTGTACATGTTGTGGCAGCTTCGGATACAAAGAAAATTCACCTTAAATGAGGACAATGCAATTTTGCATATCGGCTGAAAAAGGGGAATTTTTTTTTATATGAAACTTTGAGAGGAAACGAAAATACCTCATGTCTCTCTGTAATATTTGTTCAACATCCAGATGAAAGTTCGTTTCAACAGAAAACAAATGCGACGACGCCTTTTCTTTGTATATCAAATTGTTTGGTGCAAAGGTCGATGGGTTCTTCTCTATGGAACCTTCCGGGAACTTGATTGTGGACTGTTTAAAGTATGGTTGGTTCTTGGTTATCTACTTTGTCTGTCAATTTGTATACCCTGGAACTTCAACTATTCTTTGGAGGACACCGAACAATATAATTTTTTTTTTTTAGCCAGCGGGGACGCAGATCCGCCTAGTAATTTCTATGGTGCTGTGATGCAACTGTACTGTCACTTTCTTTAGCAAATTTCCTTGATCGATGAACTTGGTCAAACTATTGTTCTGAAATAATTTGAAATCAACGAATATATAGTGTCCGAACTGCGACTGTCCTCACATACAAACAAGAGGCTCTTAAAATACAAATTGGTTGTTGTTTTCACATTTTTTCTTATTTGATGAAGTTAGTCAGATTAATATCCTGGAATAACTTGAAATCAACGAATATTTAGTGTGCGGAATGAAATTGTGCTATCATACAAACAACATGCCCTTAAAATTCAAATCGTTCCTTGTTATGCTTGTGGTTATAGAATTTAAAAAATATATATTTTCTTTCCTTGATTCTTTTAAGAATAAGCGATTTAACATCCTTTAATAATTTAATGCGCCAGCTCTCAAGTCCATCTGTCAATTTGTATATGGCAGATCTTCGAACGCTATTCGGAGGACAAGGAACAATGAAATTGCAATGTTGCCCCAGACAACCCACATGTTCCTTTTCCAATTTGTATATCGCGGAGTTGTGGGTAGCTTTTGTATAGCGCGAAACAATAAAGTCCCAATTTTTAGCCCGCGAGCCTGAACAAAAGAGGCCCATTTTTCAGCCTGCCAACCCCATAGCCCCTGATAAAAATAAATCGTTAAATATGAAATACATATGGAATTGTTACGGGACAATAAAAGTGCAATGCTCAGCGAACCAGCCTGAGTCCTCTTGTCAATTTGTATACGGCGGAATTCTGGATGCTATTTGTAGCAGAGGGAACAATGGAGACTCTATTTTTGGCCCGCTCGGCCGCGAACCCGCCATCCAAAAACTGCCTAAAAGTGCAATGTTCAGGCAACCAACCTGAGTCCTCCTGGCAATTTGTATATCGCAGAAGCCTGGGTGGTATATGTAGGAGAGGGAACAATAGAGACTCTATTTTCAACCCCCCAGGCCACCAACTTGCGATCCAAAAACTACTCAAGTATGGAATGAGGAATCCGCATATGTTGTATAAAATCTCATTCCATAGTTAATATAGAGACTATGTCCACAAGTCCGCTTGTCAATTTGTATATCGCGGAAGTGAAGATGCTATTTGTAGAACACAGAACAATAGATACTTAATTTTAAGCCCGTCAGGTCACGAATTCGCGATCCAAAAAGTGCTCATGTATGGAATGAGGGATCTGCATATGTTCTAGAACAATGTGTTTGTACAGCGGGGAACAATAGAGGCCCAATTTCCAACCCGCCAACCCCAGAGCCCTCGATAGAAAAAAATCGATAATTATGAAATTGATACGGAATCGCTACGGGGCAATAAAAGTCCAATGTTCAATGAAGCAACCCGAGTCCACTTGTGAGTATGTAATGAGGGTTACACATACTTAATTTTCAGCCCGCCTGGCCACGAACCCGTGATCCAAAAAATGCCCATCTATGGAATGAGGGATCTGCATATGTTCTAGAACAATACAAATGCACTGTTCATCCAAGCAGCTCAAAACTCCTCCTATCAATTTGTATGTCGCGGAAATTTGGGTGCTATTTGTAGGAGACAGAACAATAGACACTATTTTCGACCGGCCAGGCTGCAAACCCACGATCCAAAAAATGCCTAAGTATGGAATGAGGAATCTGCATATGCTGTATAAAATCTCATTCCATACTTTATATAGAGGCTATGTCCACAAACCGGCGTGTAAATTTGTAAATCGCGGAAGTGTAGGTGCTATTTGTAGAACTCGAAACAATAGATACTTAATTTTCATCCCGCCAGACCGCCAACCCGCAATCCAAAAAGTGCCCAAGTATGGAATGAGGACTCCGCATATGTTCTACAACAATACAAATGCAAAGTTCATCCAAGCAACCTGTAGGTCCGCATATGTTGTATAACAATGTATTTGTACAACGTGGAACAATAGAGGCCCAATTACCAGCCCGCCAGCCCCAGAGCCCCCGATAAAAAAAAATCGCTAACTATGAAATTGATACGGGATCACAACGACACAATAGAAGTCCAATGTTCAGCGAAGCAACCCGAGTCCACCTGTCAATTAGTATGTAATTAGTGATTCACATATGCTGTATAAAATCTCATTCCATACTTTATATACAGACTTTGTCCCTAGGTCCGCGTGTCAATCTGTATATCGCGGAAGTGTGGGTGCTATTTGTAGGATACAAAACAATAGATACTTAATTTTCAGCCCGCCAGGTCGCGAACCCGCGATCCAAAAAGTGCCCAAGTATGGAATGAGGGATCGGCATATCTTATAGAACAATACAAATGCAATGTTCAACCAAGCAGTCCGTAGCGACTAGTGTCAATTTATATGTCGCGGACAGATCCAGAGCCCCCGATCAAAAAAAATCGCTAACTATGAAATTGATACGGGATCGCAACGGGACAATAAAAGTCCAATGTTTAGCGAAGCAGCCCAAGTACACCTATCAATTTGTATATCGTTGATGTCTGGATGCTATTTGTAGGTGACGAAACAATAGATTGCGGTGCGCCAGGCCGCCAACGCGTGCTCCAAAAAATGCCTAAGTATGCAATTAGTGATCCGCATATGCTGTGTAAAATCTCATTCCATATTTTATATACAGATTATGTCCACAGGTCCGCGTGTCAATTTGTATATCGCGGAAGTGTGGGTTCTATTTGTAGGATACAGAACAATAGATACTTAATTTTCAGCCCTCCCGCGAACCCGCGATAAAAAAAAGTGCCCAAGTATGGAATGAGGGATATGCATATGTTCTAGAACAAAAAAATTGCAATGTTCATCCAAGCAGCCCGTGGCGACTCGTGTTAATTTGTATGTCGCGGAAATCTCAGTGCTATTTGTAGGACAGGGAACAATAGAGACTCTTTTTTCGACCCGCCATACTACAAACCCGTAATCAAAAAACTGCCTAAATATGGGAACAAGGATCTGCATATGGTCTATAAAATCTCATGTCGATACTTTATATAGAGACTCATCTCTGCAACTCCAGCCGTCAATTTGTATATCACAGAAACCTGGGTGCTATTTGTAGGAGACAGAACAATAGAGACTCTATTTTCGTCCTGCCAGGCCGCGAATCTAGGATCCAAAAACTGCATAAGTATCGAATGAGGAATCTACACATGTTGTATAAAATCTCATTCCATACTTTATATAGAGACTATGTCCAGAATCCCACTTGTAAATTTGTATATTGCGGAAGTGTAGGTGCTATTTGTAGGACACGGAACAATAGATACTTAATTTTCAACCCGCCAAGCCACGAACCCACGATCCGAAAAGTGCCCAAGTATGGAATGAGGAATCTGCATATGTTCTAGAACAATACAAATACAATGTTCAACCAAGCAACCTGTAGTTCCTCCTATCAATTTGTATATCGCGAAAATGTGGTTGCTATTTGTAGTACAGGGAACGAAGAATCTACATATGTTCTAAAACAATACAAATGAAATGTTCAGCCAAGCAACCCGTAGGTCATGCTGTCAATTTGTATATCGCAGAAATTTGCGTGCTATTTGTAGGACACAGAACAATATTCAGTATTTTTTCAACCCGCCAGGCCGCAAAACCGCGATAAAAAAAGTGCCTAAGTATGGAATAAGCGATCCGCATATGCTGTATAAAATCTCATGTCTATACTTATATAGAAACTCATCACCGCAACTCCCGCTGTCAATTTGTATATCGCAGAACTGTGGGTGCTATTTGTAGGGCACAGAACAATAGATACTCAATTTTCAGCCTGCCAGGCCGCGAATGCGCGAAACAAAAAGTGCCCAAGTATGGAATCATAGATTCAGATATGTTCTATACAATCTGATGTCCATACTTTATAAAAGTACATGTTTAACCAACCAACCCGCAACTCCGCCTATCATTTTGTATCTCGTGGAAGTGTAGGTGCTATTTGTAGGACACAGATCAATAGAGGCTCAATTTTCAGCCCGCAAGGCCGAGAACCCGTCCACCAGGCAGAGAACCATCGGGCTTTCACATCTACTAGGTATATCTTCTTTCATTTTTATTTTGTAACCCGCCTGACTGCTTTCCATATGCAATAATTAGGCTTTAATGCTAGTAGCCATCCTGCAACAACCGTTATAGTTGTCATTAATGTCCGGAATTTCAGAGAAGATTTGTCATTAGTACGAATTAAACTAAGATTTGCGCACAAGCATGTTATCCTTTCCAAGTATTCATTTCAAAGGCGACACAATAATTTTTTTTTTGTCCGCCGATGGGTCGGTGCTTTTAAGAAATTTTCGATTCTTAATGTCTTTTCGCCGTCACTGCCACCTTCACACTTTTTCTAATTGTGCAATTAGTGAGCTGTGATGGTCACAACTCATTCTGCATGAACCCTGGAAATTTTCATTGATCAGCGAAAGGATCGAGGAGATATTCCATTGATACGCATTAAACCAGACTTTGCGGATGCTTATATTATCCCTCTCTGATTTTCATTTGAAACATTGTCTCGAGAAAATGAAAATTCTTAATAACTTGTGCCGGCAGTTCTCTCCACACACAGTCAACACATTGGGGCATAATGGCCACAAGTTCCACTATTCCAAGGCATATTCTTACTATTCATCTCTCTCCGGCCATGAGCAAAAAACGAGATGGTCCCTTGGTACACCGAGAGATATATTTCAAGCCAAAAAATTCGATGCCAACCTTGGCTGCTCAAAGAACCTGCCCACTTGCAGTCATGACTGTCGCAGAACTTTATGCCATGAATTCCAAGCCAGAAGAAGATGATCTGATGGACGATGATATGACAATGGATGATGGCAATGAAGAAAATATTCCCACTCCTGGGCCCAAATTGAAATGAACCATAACGAACGGACCTTCCCGGCTCGATGATCGCAGTCATGACAACACCAAAAGGAGTTTCAGAAAAAAAAAACGGACAGTGAACGCAACAACCACTTTGCACCACCAAAGTAGGAATTCCAGAGTTCCAAATTAGTCCGTTCTGGGCAAAAGAGTTTGACTGTAAATAAATCATATGTTGATGCTTCCAGAGATATATTTCAAGCCAAAAAAATATTTTTTAACATTTTCGGGTATCAGGTGAAAAAATTTCGCTGCTGCAACTCATTTTCCTACTAGTCATCTCCTTCTGCCCATAATGGACTAATTTGGGCCTCTATAATTGCACGTGAAAGCTGTACTACTGAATTTTTTTTTACTATGAAGAGTCGGTTTCAACTAAGGGCTATTCCACTTGCCCTGCAACCATTTTCGTCTTCTTCCTCAGGAAAAGCTTCTGAAAAATATCAATTTCAGTAGAGGATGATTAATCGAGGAGAAAACTCCAAGGATCTTGCATACTGCGGAACCCGTTCCTGTGTTTGTCGCAGATACCTTCAATGTTTACAACCGAAGAACTAGATCCAATTTCTAAGCATAGATGTACAATACTCAGTACTTTTCTTATTTTTTAAATGGATTTGCTATTACGAAATTTTGGCCTTGGACTCTTCGTCTCTGCCACTTTTCTGGGTTTCACACATGTTCTAATTGGCATACTTCGGTGCTCTCGTACTTCTTCGATCTTCTGTTTACTAATACCAATGTAAAATGTTCCAGCAAAATCGTTCTTCTTGTTTCTAGAGATGCAATTATTAAGTTTTAATGCTAATTAGTACAAAACAAAGTTCACTACTTCAGTTGGTATGTTACAGTCATGGAATAATGTATCAATAACATAACTACACACGCACGTTGCAATAAAATGTAATCTTCAACAACGCATTTCCTGATAACTAGTAGATCATGATTTTGCAACAATGGGGCTTCTTTGAAACCAATTCGCACTTACGAAAAATGTCTTTTGCCTTTCTATTTTCCCAATTCACACGTTTCCAACCACCGCTTCCCCTTTCTTTAAATTGACCCTCTATTGTTCCCTGTCCCACAACTGCCACCCAGAGTTCCGCCATATAAAAATTGACAGGAGGACCCTGCTGGCTGCATCAATATCGCACCTCTACTTTTCCAGGACCTCCAAACAACATTCGTAGCTCTGCTATATACAAATTGACAGATATACAAATTTGCAACCATTCTTAGATCATTCCCTTTTTCGTATTACGGTCGACCTATCATGCCCTTTTCATGATCTCTTTCATTTTACACATTTTGCACTCAAAAATTCCGAAACATGAAATTTTACCTTTTTCCGTATTACGGTCCACCTATCATGCCCTTTTCCGTGATGCACATTTTTTGCACTGAAAACTTTCGAGAAATACAATTTAACCACCGCTTCCTTGCATATTTACTGGAACTATTGTCAACCCGTTTTGAAGCCCATCTGTCTGCTTTCCATACTTCGCCATTTGTTCAAATTTCTTTAGGGAATTGTCCCTTTACCAGGTTGAAGAAATATTCAGTTCATAGTCGTTGTTTCCTGTGACGACGTCCTTTTGGAATTAGCAGTTGGCAATTATATATAAGATCTTATTGCTACGCATGCAATTAGCAATTTCCCTATTCCATACTTAGCCATTTTGTCAAAATTCCGCAAATATACAAACTGGTCGCTAAACTCCCCCTTCATGATCTCTTCCTGACTATCCCCGTAACCCTTTTTTGAATCACGTCCAACCGCTTTTCATTACTTGCCATTCTTTCCTTGCTCTCCGCCGTCTCCGTCACCTTCGCACTTCTCTACAATAAAAGAAAATATAAAGTTTTTTATATATATAGACATATCTTGTTTCTAAATATGGAATTACTAGCATTTAATTCTAACAAGCCATCATGCAGAAACCGTATATATTGTCATTGATGGGCGAAAGGGCCAAGGAAATCTCATATTCATGCGCATTAAACAAAAATTTGCAGGGAGATTATATTGTCCCTTCCGAGTGTTCATTTGAAAATCATGAAATCCCTTTCACACCGCATGGCCTTCACATGTTCAAGAAACCTTTATTCCTTATTTTCTCTTCGTCGTACCCGCCACCTTCGCATTTCTAAATATGCAATAAATAAACTTTACTCCTAACAGTTCACCATGCACCACCAATACCGATTGTCATTAATCAACGAAAGGCTCGAGGAGCTTTCCCATTCATAAGCATTTAACCAGGATTTAGCAAAAAGTTACATTATTCGTTGTGACTGTTCATTTAAACCATCATCTGCAACAAAGAAACATTCTCATAAACCTATGGCATCAGTTCCGCACCAGTTTTGTGGAGATACAGTGAACGTCTTCGACCGTCACAACCATAACTTCCATTGGTCCAGGGCATTTTCTTATTACTCAACCTCTGCCGCAGAGAACCAAGTAATTTGGACCTCCGGGATTGCTTATGCAGGCTGTGTCCCTGAGGTTTTTGACTGTAAGGACCTGGTCTCTTGGTGGGCCGATAGATTTATTGCACAGAAAATAATTATTCCACTGCACGACCGCTCTTCTGTTTCTTTGTCACCTCATCTCTTTCGACAGATGCTGAAATTGCCCGAGCCAACATTGACGTTCAAAGGAGAAGATTGCAAACAGTTCATAGCAAAGCATGATAACGAATTGGATCTCTTGCCCCCCTTTTTTGAAAACCCGGATCTAGTTCCTGAAGATATTACAAGCATGTAGGTTAGTTCATTTAAAAATCCTTTTCGCGAAATTGCCTGGCTGTTTACAAGAATAACGGGACATGAATCTACAACTACTATTTCCCGTATGGCTCTTTACATTTTGTATTTCACAGTCAACAAACAAGCCATTTTTGATTGGGGAAGGATAATTTCTTATGAAATCTCTTCCCAATTTTCAAGCTACAAAAGGGGAAAGAAATTTTATATGTCATCCTATTTAGTTTTTGCAATAGCACATTCTTGTCGATTTCCGCAACTGTCTTTGTCCAAGAATGTCAACTGTGATTTCCACCTAGTAATGTTCTGGTACCAGGCCTTGTGGAAGCACAAGGCTTCCCACTATTTTTATGAGGTTTTTAATGGCTTCCTGTCTGTTTTCAAAATTTTCTTGTTAGGAGAAAATGCTCCCCACTTATCTTAACAGGCAACTAATTTTTTGGACAAAAAGGGAACAATCCAACATTTGGATAATTACACTGTCATAAGATTTTTTGGCTCCACGGAACAATCTTCTCTCCTTCCATGTCACATTACGGACACAATTTTGATTGCAGAAGCAACAAGTCAATACAACTACTAGTTCCATCTATTCCAGAGGAAGAAAAAAAAACAGTTCATTCCTATGCCTTGGAAAATAGGGGAGTTCGTGTTGAAAACGCCAACAAATTTGACGATTTCGCAGCACATTTTAGTATCTCCAACCTCAGATATGGGATTTGACCCCTATGATATTTTTAGACAACATTTAAATTCACTTGGCCTCGGTGATTATTTTGTAAATAAACACCTGCCCAAAAACAAAGACAGTCACAGACCTGCCTCTAATGCCGACGATGTAGAGAGAGTGCAAAGCTGCACCAAATTGTACACGCAACAGAGGAAAGACCCCAGTGACAAGAGTGTTCAATCCGCAAATACCAATCCAAAAAGTATGACATCCTGCAGCATCGCTTGAACGACCCATCACAACAACAAAGAAACCTAGAATTCTTCAAACAGAGGAGGAGATAACGACCCTCCTCACTCTAAAATTGATAGTTCTCACACGATTCCAGTGGAGAAGAAGAGAAAAAAAATGTGGGGCAGGCAGAAGACCTGGAAATTCAGACTAAGAACATGGAAATTGACACTGATCTGGATGCCATGTTCCCCTTCTTTGATCACCCCGAGGACACCATCCGCCATAGCCATCCAATGAACATATCTGTTGCCCAAAATTTTGACGAAGATGAATCCTTCGTGTTCCAGAGCGCTGTTTTTGATAGCCGGAACAAAAAATTGATATTTCAGAAAAAAAATGTTAAAAATATCAAAGGCAAATCTTGTTCAGAGCTTGACGTTGCCAACATGCAACCGTCTCAAATCTTTCAACTTCACACTGCGACCGAAGAAGCACTTCATGACTCCATTGAACGCATGGAGACCGACAATGCCAGACTGAAGGACCGAGTCAAGGAATTGGAAGACACTTTCTTTCCTATGCCATTGCTTGTCGATCCTTTGGCAATAACCATGCCTGGCACCCCTGCACCCAATGTAAAAGCACCCTCCACCCTGCTCGCATCCTGTAAAGGATATGTGCAAAACAATATCACAAAAATAATGGAATTGGTTACCGATGCCTGGAAAAGATCACAAACCATCGCTTCCCTTGGAACCAGAGCACATAGCTCGCTCGAGCTTTTGCAAGCCGAATTAAAAGATGAAGAAAATTTCTTCTTAAAAACGATCATCCCTTTTGGCAAGATTGTCAACAATATTGCAGAAACAAAAAGAAGAGAAGAAGATCTTCCATCCAAAAACTGGATCTGCCAATTGAATGCATGTTGGAAAGAAAAAGTAAACAACCTGCGTCTCATTGTTCAGTCATGTGAACAAGTCATATCGAAGAAAGATAAATTATTCACAAATCTGTCAAATATAGACTTAGCCGGGAAAACAAACGCCTTCCAAGACCCCCTCTTAATCACAAACTCCTTGCCCTTAACCAGAGAAGAGTTCAATAAATAGGTTGCTATGTTGAAGACCTTCTCTCTAGAAAAGTTTTACATCATCCGTCAATTTCATCAATCTCACGTCCATGACTGGCTAGTCAAATATGCAGTACAGAATGAGGAAATTCATCAAGCTATCTCTAATCTTTCTATCGACTTCCAGGAATTAGAAAATGATCTTTTCAACATCAAGATCCGAAATGATATCAACGTCGCCCCAATGAGAGCGTACATTGAATAATGGGTCGAAAGGCAATTGAAACATGCCTCCAACGAAAGACAACAGACAATTTCCAACATTCCAACAGCCGTGGAGAACATCCTTGAAACCGTAGTCATCGCCGACATCAATGAAAGGGAAGCTGCAAGCAAATAGCCAAAGCGCTCATATGTACCCTCACTGTAAGTTTACTCATCACATCTTTCTTTGTTTCTCAACCTAGTTATTCCGCTTTCTTAAATAAACATGTATAGGCAAACACTTATACCTTTCCATTTTTTTTTCTTTTGCAGTTGTTGCACTCTATCTTCTTTCCACAATCTTGTTTCTTGTAAATATTTCTCTAATGGTTCGCGGGAGCCCCAATCCTAGTCTACATGACAAACGCATTGAAATTCTAGTTTATATGTAAAACATTTTGTTTTTTTTTGTATATTTCAAAATTTGCAGTGGTATGTAACAAACTTCTATTTTCTGACAGATTTAAAATAAAAATGCATCTAAAGTTTAATATCCTAAAGACTCTACTCTTATCTTTCAACACTGTGTATAGAAAATGCATTTATTTTTTAATATGTTAGACTTTTATTCTTATCCTTTAGCAGTCCGTATGGCAAATGTTCACGAATACATTAAAATTTTTATATTTCTTATCTCCTATTAATTTTATGTCATCATATATTTTTATCTTTCACCAATCCACATTGAAAATTCATTTAAATTTCCAAATTTAATCTTGCACTGTCAACAAATTTTTTACTTTCTTATATACTTTCAAAAAAACAAAATGTTTGCTATATACTTTCCAAAATTAGATGGTGCTCGGCTTGCCAACCGTCATTTACTTTTGCCCCATCTTCCAAAATATGCACCTTGCACACAACATTTCCCTCATATACATTTTGCACCAAACATTTCGTTTCATTTACACTTCAACCCCATTTTTCAAAATTTGCTTTCTAACCTCCTTGGCAGGGACTCAGCTGCCACACAACCTTGTTTTTTTAATGAAGTTTATGGCTTACTAAAAATTTATGTGTTTTCTCAAATTTAAATTTCTATAGTTGTCTTTGTGGTTTTGTGTACATCCAAGACCGAGATTGAATTTTAATTAATGGGTTTTAATTAAATTATTTTAATTCACCCCAAGTGTAAAATTATCAAAAGTGACATTATTTTTAAACAAAAGTTTATGATTTATATAAAATTGATGCATTTATTCAAATTGTAATATGTTTGCTTGTCTCCATTCATTAATATGCATTTTTTTCCAAAACGTAAACCAAACTTTTTGAAAATTTCACTTTTCTTAAATTATTTTAATCCACTAAGATGTCTATTTAATTGAGTAATACATTGATGGTCAAACTTTGATGAAATTGTTGAAACATGATGACAACCCAAATTTTGAGAAAACAAAGGCATGAAACTATCTTGAGTGAATCCAAATGAGTGTAAAAGTGACCAGAAAACAAAAACTCAAATGGTGCACTTCATTAATGATGATACAACAAGTTTACATGATGCAACAACTCCATCACCAAAATCATAATCATTAGGCTATATGTTTGCATGAAATTTCACAAACAATTGCGTTATGGCAACATTAGATCACCACCTCATCCTTCTATGATTAAAATCCAAAATAATTGATGATAAGAAGCGTGAAAACCAAACAACGAAAATGAGAAAACTATCAAAACATTCCTTCAAATCAAGAAAAATAAAATAAGATGAAACTGAAAGTAGTGATTTTTTTCAAATTTTATTGGGGGGGCCTTTAATTTTTTTGTAAAAATTAAAGGGGAGTTGTTGAGGCCTCAACAGGGTCTTGAATGCTCCTTAAATCAGTTTCAAACATGTCAGATTGAAACTTTTTCTATAACTTATTTTCCAAGATGTTTCATACCTTGACACTTTAGAGAGACAAAGGATAGATCTTGGTGTACATGTGGTAAAAATTTAAGATTTTGGTTCGCTATAATTTCAGAGATATGCCCTATGGAAGTTAGTGTTCCTGAATGCTTCTGAAATCATTTTCAAACATGTCAACTTGGCACATTCACTATAAGATATTTTCTGGGATGTTTAAGACCTTGAAACTTTGCAGAGATAGAGGAGATAATGTGGTGTACATTTGGTACAAATTCCAGATGTTGGTTCGCTATAATTTTGAAGATATGCCCTATGGAAGTTAGGGTTCTTGAATGCTCCTAAAATAAGTTTCAAATAGTCCATCTTGGCACTTTCGTTGTAACTTATTTTCTAGGATATTTCATACCTTGAAACTTTGTAGAGACAGAGGAGAGATATTGGTGTACATGTGGTACAAATTTCCGATGTTGGTTCTCTACACTTTCAGAGATATTCCCTATGGAAGTTAGTGTTCTTGAATGCTCCTGAAATCAGTTTCAAACATGCCAGTTTGGCATTTTCACTATAACTCCTTCCGGGACTCTTCAAACTGTGAAAAGTTTCGAGAATGGAGGAGATGTACAAAAGAACCTCAGGTAATAATTTCATAATCATATTTGAAAAATTGGATATGTGGCATGTTGTTCAAGTTCATTCTTGGGAAGAGGCCTGTTATCGCGCAGTTTGTAGTTTAGGTCATAGGCTAGAAGATAGGGGTCAAACTGGCGTAACAGGGACCTGCCCCACCCAATGTCACCACAATGGGGAGGTCCTTTCTATTTAGGGTGGCTAAGCCCAAGGGAGATGTCCCTGACAATCTGGGGTTTGAAAGGAAAAGGCTCAAAGGATCAAGGCTAGTTACCCCTTCACAGATTATCGCCCAGAAGATAGTCAGATAAAGAATAACCATAGAAAAAGGCACGTGCTTTCGAGGCAAGACAACAATGAAACCAGTACATGCAATAATGGTTAATACTTCATAAATCAATGACTATCAAAATTTAATGTATATGAGCACATACAACAGTAAATATTGACGATGTCAATGTTTGCAATAATGACAATGGCAGTATACTGTTACTTGTCAATAAACACTAGAATGATATAGCATCTAATGAAAATGATCAATCTTCGAATTAAATCAATGCATTAAATATCATTAATTGCTCATAAACAACAAATTGCTGCATCAATATCCTAGGGATGACGTCAACTTCTTTTAGGGTTAGTATGATTAAGCAATATAATAGACAAAGAAAGTCAACGTTTTGCCAATTAGCCAATGAAAATTACTAATTCATCAATGTCTATCACAAGATGACCAAGCCAACAATGTTTCTTATCAACCATAGTTCAAATAAGGCATGACGTCATCATTAATTGTAGGGTTAGAGGGCTTGCTGCGTCAGGTATGACGTCAGCCCTAGTTAGTGCGTTAGGGTTAGTTAGGGTTTCAAAATGTGAAAGTTTGAAAGATGATTCTACACAACAACCTCAACGTTTGAGAGAATACCAGTGCCTTAGGGTAATATGGAGTCAAAAGTAAGGGCAAGATCTCAGGAAGATTTAAAATTTAAAGAATAGAAGGTTAGGTTCTATGGTGCTGCAATGGCAGGGCCCTAGAATCAAAACCCTAAGGGAAGGAGGCTCATTCCGGTGTTGCTTAAGCAAGGCCTCATGCTCCTTCCTCTTTCTCTAAATATTCTTGGAAAAATGGCTAGCTTTAAAGTACAAATCTAAGGGAGAAAAGTGTTGCAGGGGCAAGGCTTTTCAAACCCTAGGTGTAGGATTAACTAGGCCTAGGACGTCTCCTCTATTCAACCTATACTTTTAATGCTAACACAGAAAAAGAGAGATAAGTGTAGCAATGGATAGGCTATATCTTCCTTAATCAATGACTAAAACAAGTTTCTCAAACATGGGGACATATAGAAAGGACCTACTTGTGTGCTTGCTACCTAGGGTTTCAAGATTAAGCAATATAATAGCAATATAATAGCAAATGTAAGAGATTAAGCCTACAACCATTCATTTAAGAAGTTTTGCATGAAAAATTCACTTACATATCATGAAGAATGCATCATCAAACCCTAGTTGTAAACCTTCCAATGAGGGAAACACCATAAAATGCCAAGAAGAATCCTCCAACAAGAGTTGCGCCTCACTTCCAAGACCAAGAATACCAAGACAAAGACTAAAAGATCTTCTCTCACAAGAGAGTGAGTTGTGTTATTTAAAATGAGGAGAAACGTCCTCTATTTATACCAATCCATGACCTTTTAATTAAAATTTAGGTCATTAAAACAGCCGATAAGGATGACTTTAAAATTTACATTGTTTTTACATTAATTTCTAGAAAATTGTCATAATGTGAGCAAAAAGAGGGACGTCAATCCCTTCTGAGGGAGACGTTGGCCCTTTTTGGGCAAATACAGCATCTAGAAACCAAACGTTGGCCCTTCTAGGGCTCCTCCAAGCTTCCACATGTGCCAAATGACCTCAGCACACTGCCACACGCTCCAGACAACGTCTAGCTCTCTCAGGTGACATCCTGTCCATCAGAGGCAAATGTTCCATTTGCAGTGGGTGATTCCCCCTAGGCCGGGCTCTGCCAAAGTGTCCTGGGTGGAACGTCCTTCTTCCTTCTCGTGCAATGGCTCACAATGTTGTCCTGTCTCTGCCATCCCGACAACCATATGATGGGCTCTTAAGCCCCATGGAGGTCTGAGCTAATCATATCCCCATGTGTACCTGTCCACTGGTACCTATCTGTCGGGTATGGTCCTGCACATCAAAAACTACGCCCTCCATGGGCTCATCAGTCCTCGGGATCATAGCAATGTCAATCATGTCTCATCATTAAATTTATCAAATACATGCATAAAATCCCTAGCATATCATCTAATAGCTCAAAGACACTACACTGATCTACTATACAAAGTTGAAGAAATAGACAGAACAACCTATTGGGCCAATATCCACAGGAAAAGGAAAGTTTCCACAAAAGATCATTCAAGCCATGTACATGAAGTGGTATGGTCTAAGGATGTCCAGTCATAGTAAGACCAGGGGTAGGTGTTGTCTATGGGTGCCTTTGTAGGAGGTGAGTTGTACCCGTCATGGATGCACTTTTTCCAAGCCCCTTTATTGCCTTTATTCTCTATTTATTGCTTTTCTTTCTTTTTTACTTCAAGGTCTGACCAGAGGACACTGCCTTGGCGTGGTGACCAGAGTTGACAGTGTTACCCACTGGTATTTTCGCAGAAATGATAAGGCTGGCTCGTGATGAGACCCCCTTTCCCTTGGCCATGCAACCAAAGGTCATTGCCCTGGCATGGTGACCAGATAGTGGCAATGTCATACTGCTAGATACCTATGAACATAATGGGCCGACTCTTGATGAGACCTCCCATCCTCTTGGTTAGGTCTTGTTTTATTATCTTTCTTAGGGTCCCTTTTGTTTCTTATCGAGAGGCCTTTTATTGCCTTCTCGGGGATCCCTGGGCGAAGCATCTCTA
>ML795931.1:223097-237782 GCA_009831015.1 Picea engelmannii
ACCTAGCCCTTGCTTCTGACTCCATAATACCCTAAGGCACTAGTCTATCTCTCCAACATTGAGCTTATTGTGCCAAAACAAACTTCTTAAACTTATCAAATTTGAATCCCTAAGTAACCCTAACGTCTACTAACCCTAGATTGCTGATGACGTCATGCATTGTTTGAACTCTTGGTTAATAGAAAACGTTGTGGCTAAGTCATATAATGATAGACATTGATGTGTAGATAAATTTCATTGGCCTATTTGCAAAAACGTTCACCTCTTTGTCTATCAAACTAACCCTAGAAGAAGGATGATGTCACCTCTAGTATAGTGACGCAACAACCTTTGTATGTGAGCATTTAATGATATTTGATGCGTTGTGTTAATTCAAGGACTAATCATTTCTATTGGATGCTATATCATTTCCAGTGTTTATTGACAAGTAATATTATAAGCCATTGTCATCATTGCAATCATTGACTTCGTCAATAATTACTGTTATTTATGCTCATTTATATTAAATATTGATAGTCATTGACAAATGAAGCATTAACCACTATTTGCATGTATTAGTTTTATTGTTGCCTTGTCTCGCAAACAGGTGCTTCTTCTGTGGTATTTCTTCATTCTTGACTATCTCCTTGGCGGTAATCTATGAAAGGAAAAACTTGCCTTGTCCTTTAAACCTTTGCCTTTCAAAACCCTAGATTGCCAGGGACATCTCCCTTGGGTTTAGCCACCCTAAATAGAAAGAGCTCCCCATCGAGGTGACAGTGGGTGGGGAAGCTGCTATTACGCCAGTTTGGCCCTTACCTTTCAGCTGCTTGGCCTAAACTACAAATTGAGCGATAATAGGAGGGAAGATTGCTCCCAAATTAGCCTACTCCTGTCAGTAAGGGCTATCCACCATGCAACAACCCAATCATTACTAGGCTACTGCATGGTCCAGTCGTGCAACAACAGTCTGTGCATGCCATGCATTCAACAAAATATCAATGCCTGTGACCATATCTCTGACGAGTAAATCCGACAATCGTTTCCCAACAACTCACTCCGTTTATCTGCCCTAAGCTTCGTTACTGTCTGTAGTCAGTCCCACCAACTCGTTCGCCTGTTGATTGATGTAGAGGATGTACATTATGTACTAGATCCTTTACCGTTGCTGCAATTTGTTGTCCAACAACCATTCAAATTTTACTCTCTGTGGCTATTAAAATTTTTCAAAAGCTCCAGGCTCACTATCATTCAAATTTTGCTCTCCCGCCATTCAAATTTTTCAAAAGCTCCAGGTTCGCGCTTTTGCACTTAGATGCCCATTCCATAGGGTTGTCACTTTAGTTGGGAAAAGTACAGAGTAAGGCGTGAAGGTAAGGCACGACAGAGTACAAAGAAATCCACGGAAAGGTAAGATACGACTATTATATTTTTTGGGTTATTTGGTTCACTTCTCTTTCTGATTTCTGCTCTTGTTCACAAAAAAAGGTAACACAAAGGGTAGTTTGAATGTTGTTTGTATATGGCAGAACTAAACTATCATGCAAATGGTAAGATTTGTTGCTTCGAAGGAAGCACACAAGGTTAGAATAAGCACACACTCTCTGGCAAAAAATTGTCCTCGTGGGGTTTGTTTAATTTTGAGTCCACTCATATTTGTCTAATGTCACATATCTAACTTTGTGTATCATCTGATTTCCTTACGTTGAATTGAAGCAGTATGCACTCTCGACTGAGGGGCTTGTGGCCATGAGCATTTGACTTGAAAGAGAAGTAAAAAATGTGTCTCACTAGATATATATGGTCATAATGGAAACACACACTCGGGGCTTTGCATATTTATTTGGCAGAGGGAAGCTTGAGCAGGGCGAGACTAGTTAGGTGAGTTGTTTGTATTTTTAGGTCTGTTTCTGAGCTGCTATTTTTTTTCCATTTTTGTAGCTTCCTTCAAATGTTTGTAATGCTTCCTTGTTGTTTTTGCAGGTGGTTGGTTTGTAACACCTCCTTAGCTATGTAGTATTTTTCTTTAGGCAGTAAGGTGGGTCTTCTCCATGGCACGAGTCGGGATCGTTGGCCTCTCTCTTCAACTCTTGGGATTTGGCGTTTCCCTACTCCTTGTCTTAAAAGCCTAATATCAAATACTACTAGCTCACTCTCCCCAAAATGATCGTGTGGCAACTCTGGCTAGAACATAACGCCCGTATTTTCAGAGACTCCTCTACGTCCGTTGCTCAAGTAGTTATTCGTCTCCCCCTTGCAAAATTTCTTGCACCCTACTAAATATTGTGGCGTAACTGATGGATACCATGTGGTCCATAAAAATTCCTTCTAGGTCAAAGCCTCCAATTACCTCCACTTCTTTCTTAACAAGGATTCGAAGAATCCAACCATTTCAATGAGCTCTTGATGATAATCCCAGAGATTTTGAGTTGCATAGTGATAAATTTCCTCTTTCTTTTATTGTCGAAGAATAGGGACCATGTCTTTCATTTTCTACATAGCTCATGCACCAAAACACGGTCACACATGAATCAGGGAAGAAGCAGTGAAGCCTTATGTATGTGAATTATTCTTCAAACATAGAATCCTTTCCCTTTAAGGGATTCCATCACTGCCTCTGTGACCTTGGCAGGCTCAGTTCCTATGAGCATACTTCTGCATTAGTATTTAAAGGATTAGTATATATAAAGGATCAATATATATATACTTAGTATATATATCGATATATATACTGAGTATATATATTGGTATATATACTGACACATATACCTAGTATATATATTGACATATACTAGGTATACGTGTCGGTATATATATACTCAGTATAGATACTGGTATATATACTTAGTATATATACCGTTATATATACTAGGTATATGTGTCAGTATATATATACTGGTATATATACTTAGTATAGATACCGGTATATATACTTAGTATATATACCGGTATATATACTCACTATATATACCGGTATATATTACCGACATATACATACCGATATATATACTCAGTATATATACCAATATATATACTAGGTATATATGTTGGTAATATATATCGGTATATATAGCGATATATATACTCAGTATATATACCAGTATATATACTAGGTATATATGTTGGTAATATATATCGGTATATATAGTGATATATATACTCAGTATATATACCAGTATATATACTAGGTATATATGTCGATAATATATAATGGTATATATACTCAGTATATATATCGGTATATATACTCAGTATATATACCGGTATATATATACTGAGTATATGTGTCAGTATATATACTCAATATATATACCAATATATATACTGAGTATATACACTGGTATATATAGCGGTATATATACCGACACATATACCTAGTATATATATATCGGTATATATACTTAATATATATACCAATATATATACTCAATATATATACCGATATATATTATCGACATATATACCTAGTATATATACTGGTATATATACTGAGGATATATACCGCTATATATACTCAGTATATATACCATTGTTGGTACTATGATCTGGTTTAAGTTGTAGCGAGTTGGATTTGAACTTGGGCCTCGCCCAAGTAATCCTAACCACTTATCGATTATCATACCCTCAATTGTCATTTAATACCCATACCATTAACAAAGGAGAACCTACTTTTACATTGTGTGTCCAAGTAAGACAATCCCTAGAGGAATACTTTATCCATCTAGGTCGGCACTGGATGTTCTTTGACAACCAAATTCTTATATGCATATGCCCTCTCCAAAATTGGAGGTATTATGGCTAACATTTCCCTCAACTCTTGATGAGTCGATGAAATCACAGATACCCTTTCATCGACCTCAAGGGGGGCACTATTATCCACGTCATTAATGTTTGTTTCATTATGAAAATTCATTTTATGAGGAGAATTGAAGGGTGGTAGAAGCTCTGTTTCAATTTCCGGACTGAATACAAGTGTTTCATTTAAATCAACTAAAAATCTAGGCCTTTTTGTACTAAAAGTAGTGACATTTGACATTAGATTATCACCTGAAACATTGTTGTTTAGTAGCATACCAACTTTTAGTACAAGCTTACAAACATTTTCATTTAATGCCCAGGTGCAATCACAAAAGTGTAGATCTGAGATCATGGATTTGGTTTGCTCTACACTTTGATGCATTCCATTGTTCTAGGGATTTTCTAGGTCGTATAACACTAGCTTATTTTAAACGTTGCATATGAATGTAATACAATTCAACATTTTTTAATAGCACATGAATTAACCAGTAAACCCGTCTTTGATTTGCATTGTTTTTCTCATTTAAGTACCTTTTTTTTATGTACCCATGATAAGATTCAATGAAATTATTTGTGTCTTGGTTAGAGTGAGGAAATTTTTTGTAAGCTTTTGCTCACATATTTGGATTAAAAAACAAACATAGATATTAGTTGGAAAATAATAACGGTAAATATGTCATTGTAGAATACAATCATGAATCTAGATAAAAAAAACTTACATATTTTATTGTTATTGTTGGCTAGCCAAGTGGTTTTAAAATACTTCAAGAAATTTGTTTCTTCGCTGAAATCTTGATGTATTTGTTAGCTTTTATATATAAACTTTGTTTCTTCGCTGAAATTTCAATTAAAAGGTTCCAATATATATAAACTTTATGTATTTGTTAGCTTTTATTGTATTGAAATATTTATGTGTAAGAATTAAAGTAGGGTTTATGAAAAATCAATAATGAAAAATTTGGTGATGGAATTGCACTCAATATTAAATATTTTTGTAATTGTTTTGAAACATTTTATTTATATTAGTAGTTCTAGACAATTCTTGCACACGACTTCATAGAAAGTAAGATTTATATAATTACAAAGAATTATAGTTATGGAGATATGAATGATGAGTATTTGTTGATGATGTGTAACATATTTTAAAAAATTATAATGATATAGATTAACAAGTTAAAAACGATCGCGCACTTAAAAATATCCGCACTAATAAGACCTTGATGGACACGGTTAACCAAACATATTTTCCTGAACTCACAAAGACCATTTCCCTCGAAAATCCCACAAAAGTCAACCCCTCTCTCATTCTCATGACCAAACCTGAATCAGGGTGCCCTAAAATTCCCCTATTCACCCACAACTGCCAAATCAAAACCAAATTATCCACTCTCATTCTCGACAATGGAAGTCAAGAGAATCTTATCACAACCTCGCACCCTAAACCTTATTAGCTTGGATGGGTCCAAAAGGGAGGTCCGTGCATCACGATTTCTCATTACTGCGCGGTCACTTTCATCATTGGCCCATTTTGTGACATTGTGACTTGTGACGTCTCCCCCTTAGACTGTGCGGATCTTCTTCTTGGCCTTCCTTACCAACAAGAGAGACAGGCGATGTATCAAGATAAATCACATTAGTATCATCTTCAAAAGGAGGGACACAAATATGTCCTGACTTCCTTCGTTGTCATGTCATCACCACCCCAAAATGATACCACCGCCACAGTTCACCAGGTCATTAATACCCAAACGACATCATTGTGTCTAATCCGATCGCTTAAACTAGAGAATCTGACTAGCCCGACACCCCCCGAAGTTATTCTCCTCTTACATAAATTTGCAGAGGTGTTTCACCCACCCACCATAATCCCCCCATGTCGAGACATTGCACATTCCATTGATTGCATATCGGACACAGCTCTACCCAACGCACCCGCCTATGATATGATATGAAAAATGGGTGACCAAGCTATTTGGATATGATTATGAGATCATTTACAAGAAAGGAAAAGACAATGTGGTTGCAATTCTCTTTCAAGGAAATATGAAGCTAAAGGTGATCTAGGTGGAAATCAGTGACCACCCACCTATTCCAACTAGCTCAAAACAATCTTCTGGCAATTTACTATTTTTAGCAGTTTTTCAGTTCCTGAAATTTCGAGGCCATTTCGAGGGCCTATTTTTTTTTATAGGATCGAGCACCTCAATGATAGTAGAAGGCTTTGATTGAGCCCCCAAAATGAATCTCGATGATTCGTGTATGTGCACATTCAATCACACCCCATTTCCACTTTTTTGTCCATCAACTTCATGCGAGCACCCATTAGAAATAAACATGTACTCAATCTTAACTACTAACATTAATTTTTAAATTCAGATAAGACACATAAATATAAATAAATAGAACTATATTCAAGGTTCATGAACATAATAAAATATGTTTCATTTTTCCTATATTGATACCATTATGGAAGACGCATATACGAAAGACTCCATTGTGGAAGTGACCAACTTCCATATATGCGTTGTCTGTATATGCGCATATACGAAAGAGCGCATATACAGATGACGCATATACGGAAGGTGCATATATGGAAGAAATTCACGGTAATCCAAATGCATCTTTCATATATGCGTGCTTCCATATATGCGCATTTAATGAAGTTGTCATATGTAAATGCACATTTATACGTGCATTTATATGCGTCATCCGTATATGCACATATACGGACGCGCACATATACAAAAGATGCCATTATGGAACTGGCCAACTTCCGTATATGTGTTGTCCATATATGCGCATTTACAGAAACCGTTGTTCGTATATCCGTTGTCTGTATATGCGCATTTATGGAAGTGCACATATACGGAAGGTCCATATACGAACGATGCATATACGGAAGGTGCATATACAAAATAAATTTACGGTAATCCAAATGCATATTCCATATATGTGCATTTAAGGAAGTTGTCATCCGTAAGTGTACATTTATACTCACATTTATATGCGTCATCCGTATATGTGCATATATGAAAGTGTAATATACAAAATATGTCATTATGGAAGTGGCCGACTTTCGGATATGCGTCGTCCATATATCCGCATTTACGGAAGCCATCATTTGTATATGCGTCATCTGTATATGCGCATATACGAAATGTGCATATACGGACGATGCATATACAGAAGGTGCATATACAGAAGAAATTTACGGTAATCCAAATGCATTTTCCGTATATGCGTTCTTCCATATATGCGCATTTAAGGAAGTTGTCGTCCATAAATGCACATTTATTCGTGCATTTATATGCATCGTCTGTATATGTGCATATACAGATGCGTGCATATATGGAAGATGCCATTATGGAAGTGGCGAGCTTCCGTATGTTTGTGGTCCGTATATGGGCATTTATGGAAGCCATCATTTGTATATGCGTCATCTGTATATGTGCATATACGAAAGCGCGCATATACAGAAGGTGCATATACGGACGACACATATACAGAAGGTGCATATACGGACGACACATATACAGAAGGTGCATATACAAAATAAATTTACGGTAATCCAAATGCATCTTCCATATATGCACATTAAGGAATTTGTCGTTCGTAAATGCACATTTATACGCACAATTATATGCGTCGTCTGTATATGCACATACACGGAAGCGCGGATATACGAAATACACCATTATGGAAGTGGTCGGATTCCGTATATGCATCGTCCGTATATGCGCATTTACGGAAGCCATCATTTGTATATGCGCATATACGAAATCCGTCATTCGTATATGCGCATATATGGAAGCGCGCATATAAGGAAGGTGCATATACAAACGACGTATATATGGAAGGTGTATATATGGAATAAATTTACGGTAATCCAAATGCATCTTCCGTATATGCGTGCTTCCATATATGTGCATTTAAGGATGTTTTCGTCCGTAAATGCACATTTATACGTGCATTTATATGTGTTGTCTGTATATGCGCATATACATAAGCATGCATATATAGAATACGCCATTATAGAAGTGGCCAACTTTCGTATATGCATCGTCCGTATATGTGCATTTACGGAAGCCATCGTCTGTATATGCGCATTTACGGAAGACATCGTCTGTATATGCACATATACAGAAGCACGCATATACAGAAGGTGCATATACAGACGACACATATACGGAAGGTGCATATATGAAATAAAATTATGGTAATCCCCCAAAGAGTCATAATTAACTCTAAATCTAATCTAAATTAAAAGAAAACTAATCTACCCTAACTACTTCTAACCTATCCCGGGAGAAAAACTAATAGAATAATTACAGTGAGAGATAATATCACCAGAACCATAAATAATTCATGTATGCTAATGATAAGTAATAACAACAATGTTACATATACATAAACAATTTTTTGTACAATGCATTCATAACATTTTTTGTGTACTCATAAGGAAACACATGACAACATGAGTATATAGAATAGAGTGAAGAAATAGTTCATACAACATAATTCTATGCTACTCAGGCAGAAGACAAATGCACAAAGAATAGTCTCATGTACATCTACCAAAATCACAAGTTCCCAGAGGGAGAGAAAAGAATCAAAGAAAAGAAGGGAAAATATCAATAGGCCTTGGGCCTGGGTTTCTGGAGAGAGGGAGAACTGAAAGAAGAACCTGGTAGAGATCAATTTGAAGAGGCTTAGAGACGGTCCTACAAGAAAGGTGGCTCTGATACCCTTGGGAGATTTGGACCACAGGGCAACTGTAAGTCAAGGTAATTTGCTTCCCGTTAAGGGGAATCTTATGGAGGTTCAAGGTCATAGTTCTGGATAAGGATTGAGGGACTCCCCCACAAGAATCTCAAGGCTGTAGAAATCACATAAATGAAGTGGCCTTGCGAACTTGCTCCTACAAAACAGAAACATGAGATCAACCATGCGATTAAAATGAGACTTTCCAATATGCCATAAATATTATATTCCCTTCCGTTAAGCAAATTTATAAATGAGTGTTGGGTCTATTCGACGATAATCATGGTGGTTCTAGATAAGTGTCTTGATACTACATATGCCAAGTTTCTACTCTAGTCTACAATGAGCTAGATGGAATTACAGGAAAATAACAAATACTATACAACAAGTAAGTGTTACAAAACTTACTCTACATACTAGTGAAGACACCTCTCCTCCTACAAAACCAAACTTGTAAATACTTTTTCTCTAAATGTAATGAACCACTATATAGTGAGTGGGTTATTAATATGGAAAAGTTTTCTTATGTGAAAAAGAGAGAGAGACCAAATTGAACCCTTATGAATGAGCAAGTAGAAACATAAATAGATAAATAGATAGGAAAATTCTTGAGGAGCATAAGAAAATTTTGTACCGACCATTATAAGGGTGTTCTTCCCAAAAATGTCAAACTGTTGGTTTTGACCTTGAAGGGATAAGGTCGCACCTTAGGTAATTCTCCACAAAACATGCCTCTATAGCACAAGAATGTGTGGATTATGAACCACATGAATGATATATATATATATATATATATATATATATATAGATGAAGTAGTTGGTTATGACTCATTTCAAACCCACTCAGAGGCAATGTAAATTTTGACCAAGTGAACACCTCAAAGAGTACACCCTAACATGATAGTAGGGATATTTAGGAACCCAAGTATGGCTCCTCAATGGAATAAGGCTCCCACTAGTGCATAAGGTTCAAGGGGGATCTAACTTAAAGTGTCTACCATAGAAAGCATACAACCAAGGGAGATAAAGAACAAAGTCTAGGCTAAAGGAGGACCCTACCATAATAGTGGATATCAAATAGGAGACCATAATCACACATCTAGACTATAGTGAAGGGACTCAAAAGGGGGAATCTAACATATGTGAGTCATCCCAAGGATGGATAGAAGTTCCTTGGTGTTGTCATATGGTGGGTTGTGCATGTCATCATAATCCCTTGAGTAACAACCCACTTTCACCATGTCCATTTTGAGTGGACAACTTGCCTCAACCATCATCTCTTAGACACAATTGTACCATTTTCAAGATGCAAATCCACTTTATCCCATTTCTCTTTAACATCAACATGTTAGTTTTCTTCTATCATTATAGAAGTTCCATCGTGTCATATATCCTTATTGGTTTTCATACTTTCAAGCTTATTTCCACTTTTTTCTCAATCTTTAAAGACATTTTAACAATGGCAAGTGTCAATCTTCTCTTCTTTTATCTTTGCAAGCTTCTTTGATAATATTTTTGATGTTTTCAACATTTCTAGCCACTACAACATCTACTCTTCCTTGTCTTACTTTCTCGTGAGACTCATCTAACCTTCAATCTAACCATGTTAACTAATACAACTCTCTCTACCATTTTTTGGGTTATATTTAACAATGCACCATATCTTAACCATATACCTTTACTTCACTACTCCTTAACAATATACCTCTCTTTGTCATTCCCTATGATTCTGCTTACAACTCAATAGTCCACTCACATTATGGTTCCTTCACTAATATTAAACACGAGGGAGTGGTACATGGTGTCTGTTTGATACACACTATTTATGTACAAGAGGAAAAGGTAGTGAGGCAATGATTGGCTCTCTAATGGTGCTTGATGTTAACCATAATTCACGTCGATTGGACTTAAAAAGTCCACCACACATAATTGTCCTTAAAACATGCAAACAATTTTCTCTTTTGAATGAAATCTTGGCATCCCATTCACCTTAAACTGTTCATCTCATCTGGAATTTTACATGCAAACTGACCTCCTCTCATGGTTTTTCTTGCTCTAACTACTCCTTGCTGCAAAGGTGTTAGCTCTCATTCTTTCTTCAACTTCACATAACTCACAAAATCAATCACTCTAATTAATGATTAAAAAAGAATTAATTGAATCACTACCAATGCTCCCCACAAGATCTCTCCTCTCGGCGTCTTTGATTGCTTCATACCTAATTGATGAAGGCCCATCGCTTTGCCCCATTCCGAAGATGAGAACCAAACCTTGCACCCAATCTGAAATAATACATAGCCCTAAATTCTTCTTCCAACTACACAGATCTTCATTTTGAATGGATCTATAAACCGGCAAGAGTAGTGACGATGTAGAGAGTTCATCATTACAGGGAAGATTCACTTCTCGTGATTATTTGCTGGAGGTCTTCTAATTTCATCTCAATTTTGCTTGACTTTTATCACCATTCTGCTTAGCTGTGCCCTTTTCACTATGCTCTGTATTTCCCAAAGGATTTTACATGCGAGAAAGACTATCGAAATCATTGTAATGTATGTTTTTCGGGAACGTGGGGTGAGCAGAAGCTAAAAAAAAGGCATAATTATCAAATATGGGACTCCAGGATCAAATCGAAACCTTTGAAATTTCATACATTCTAGTCTCTATTATATACTAGAACAATCACATACAATGTACATATACGCAGACTGCAATGGAAGGTTAAAACCGGTAAGCAACCCATTCCCAACAACCCTTCCGGGATTACGATGACTGCTCGTGCCCGCCCTTATTTTCAATGATCTTCCTGGACTGCCTTTACTTCTGCCACGCGTCTGCCTGGCCTTCGTTTCTGCTTTGCCGTCTTCTGCCTGAAACCTTGGCTTCAAGTCACACAGGTACCGGGGGTGAGGTTGGACTTCATTGCTTATGCTCCATCCCTCCGGGAGTTTCGAGCCTTCGACTATGCCTGAAATATCAACCTCTATTTCTTTTGACGTGCACCTAGAACCCACTGACCTGCTTCTGTAACAAAACGCAGAGGTTTCCGCCTTGTGCTTACGTTCTGCTGTAGAGTGGCTTCTGGAAAATGGAAAAGAGAAAAATAGACCGTTCCCCTTCCTTTCCCCGCCACCTGTGTTGCAGCGCCTTGAAAATGGCCACCGAGATCTCGTGGAAGAAGGTTGTTGCTTCACATTATTACTGGATCTGTCTTGATCCACTTCCTTAGATGATGTTCCTCTGCTCTCTGCACACACATTTTCCTTGTTGCTCAACTTAAGCATGATTTCCTTCCACTCAGTAGGCAGCTTATGACGTGAGGATTTGGAAGCAACATTTCTAGAGGATTTGAAAGCAGCCGAATAATTGGATGAAACGAATACCTGAAATGAACGAAGATGTGGAAAATACACCAGGAAGAAGGGTTTTAGCGATTTAATGACTATCCATTATTGTATTTCTTTCCAATGGAGAGAATGGAGAGCGCGATAGTTTAAATTTCAAATTTTGAAATTTCAATTATAATAAGTTGGTGGTGGTTCTGGTGGATGGCATCCATATGAGGATGGATGCATGCATGGCATGTATTGAGGGTCCCGCACCACGAAGGAACGGCCAGCAATATCCAGCCTGCTGCAGAGTCTTTAAGACTCTGTCAACAGGCTGCCCATCCATGCTGCCATGGAGCATGCCCATCAAGCGGCCACCATCGATGTCCGCGCTCCGTTCGGCCAGCCCTCCAGCGTCAGGTCGTTTCCGTTTTCGTTGTCTTCTTCGTACGTGAATCACTTTATGGATGGTATGGGGTCATGCTTACAGTTCTGTCTAATCCGTGGATCCATGAGCCCATCCCGATGGATGGATGCCATCCAAGTTGAGTTTAAAAATTTTGAATTTTCAAGGCTGCCATGATTTGAATTTGCCCACCCCATTTAGATGGACTTGGATTTGAATTTGTCCGCAAATGGACTTCGAAGGAGAGATAAAATCCCAATGCTAAGGGGGAACTGCAAGGGCGCGACGGAAGAAGAAGATGCTGTTGCCATTTTTCGCCTCAGTGCCTTTCCTTCTGCTACTGCTCTTCCTCCAATGGAACAATGATCCCTAACTCCCATAGACGGGATGGTCTATGATTGAGATAACTTCCTTCAACAGCTCTTCCAAGTCTCGAACCTGCAACACATCCGAAGAGGCATTTCCTGACATAGATGAAGAGAAGACCAGAACATGGTTGTGAATAGCACTGAATGCTATTAAGCGGTTTGCAGAGAGGCCGCTGCACGATGTTGTTGACACACTGCACAATCTTGGAGTAGTGAAAGAGGGTATCCGTCTCCCTATTGTTTTTGTTATCGGCGATCAGTCGTGGGCGAAGTCAAGTGTACTGCAATCTATTGCAGGGATTAGCCTCCCGAAGGGGTAAGGTATTTGTACAAGACTCCCACTTATTATGAGATTGCAAAACTGCAAGCCCGAGGAATGTGAAATTGTGATTGAATATAGCCGAAAAAAAATAAAAATTAGAAACAATGATTACAAAAACACTCGATGTTGTTACAAAAGAGATTGCAGGAATCGACAAGGATATAAGTGATACGCCTATGACACTGCATGTGAAGAAGATGGGTTCTCCAAATTTAACCATGGTTGATTTACCCAGGATAACGAGGGGTCCTGTTGAAGCCACAAGATATCTATGAACAAATAACAAATATAATCAAGCAGTACATTACTCCAGTTTTTGTCGGTTATTTTCATTTGGGCTATTGCATTTGCTTGTTTTTAAAATCTGAGTGCATATATTTGATACTGAAAAACATCTCGTTTTTTAACGCTGTTGACTATTTATGGAAACCTAAAATTCTCTCATTTCACTCATCTGAAGTGGCTCTTTCTCCTCAAAATATAAGAGTAGTAGTAAATTGGTCCCTTCTGCTCTTATATAGAATGTTAGCAATGCCATTGTCGGCTACCCATGCCTTTTGCATCACAACATATGGAGAAAGGTCTTGGATTGTGGTTGTTGAAATGGGCTCTTCAGAACTTACAGACTGTACAT
This sequence comes from Picea engelmannii, assembly GCA_009831015.1. Classification (NCBI taxonomy): domain Eukaryota; kingdom Viridiplantae; phylum Streptophyta; class Pinopsida; order Pinales; family Pinaceae; genus Picea; species Picea engelmannii. The sequence continues at coordinate 236,695 of ML795931.1, forward strand.
CATCTGGATATGCTGACACCGATAAACCCATATCTAATGCCCAACCCAAATCTGATGCCCGCATGTGATTGAACTCGTCAAGTGGATACCTGCTTAATTTATGGTTCAAAGATATTTAGACTACCGAAAAAAAGTATCAGAGCTACACAACATACACAACAGTAGTCCGCCAAAAATTGGGGTTCCCGTAGGAAGCATCTCTTGGTTGTGCTAGTTGGTATTTAAAAATTCTACTTCGTTTGTGTATGGGGCTTATATTTCGGTAGTGAAACATGTTCATGGCTGAATATGCCACTCTGGCTATATATTTAGATCATTATATTTGAGAAAAACTAGATTCAGTTGTTGGTGTTGTAGCAAAGTCGTCATCAATGTGTGTAGCAAAAAAGGAGATAAACAATCCAAAATTTTTTTAGCCCCCCTGATGAAAGGGAATGTCCCTGATCTTCCTTAAAGGGTCTATGATAATAATGATGATCTGAGTCATTATCCACTTTTGAAATTCTTATCTTCCCTTGAACCAGTGGAATGCCTTCTTTAGAAAGTGAGTCTGCACCTATGTTCTTTTCCCTATAAATGTGTATGCAAGGAAAATCATCAGAGCTAGAAATAATGTGAGAAACTTCAATCATCAATGGTTCCAGGTGTGTGTTTCTACATCTCTAGGCCCCTTGATCCAATTAATCACTAGCATAGAATCACCATAAAATTGAATGGACCGAAAAAAAAAAAAATCTATGGCAAAACCAAGAAGGTTTTAAAGAGAGGATTTCTGCAAAATTATTAGTTCTTGATCCAAAACCCATAGACAATTTATAATAATGTGAATCTGATATGTAAAGATCGATCCACGTCCACATCTAGTTCGATTTAGTTGTGAAGCATCATCAAAGAAATCCCACGGGATGGCCTTGTTTATCTGTGGGTCCCTCACTACACGAATGGGGTGGGGTGGGGTGTCTTTTACATGAGGATAAAAGGAAAGAATATTGATGTTGTTAATTGCAACAACCTCTGGACACAAGAAACATTCTTGAAAGATAGCCTTATTCTGGGGAAATCCAAAGGCCCCAATTGATAATCAAGGG
>ML795931.1:256289-270648 GCA_009831015.1 Picea engelmannii
TTGTTTCATATTGCGTTGTTTTGTATTTCATTTATGGTCTGGATATGTGTTAAGCTAGTTGTGTGCCTTCCTACATGGTAAGTTTTCTTGGTTGCATACGTTTATTCCTGCATACTAAGCTAGTGCATGTCCATTGTGTTTGCGCTGCATTGCTGCATTTAAACAAACAAAATGGCTGGACAGGATGAAGGACTCTTTGGTGAGTAAATAGACCTGTTTCCTTTTGTTTTACATGTTTGTTTTCAAACTAACTTTCCTTCCTGTCAATTGCATCTTCCGCATTGTTGCCTTGGAAAAAACAGGTTGCTTGGACAGGGAGATGAATTCTTCTATGTAGCAGCAGAGGGTTCTGTGGTACAATCTTCTAAAAGGTATACCAAGTGTGCCGACAAATTAAAGATACAAACCGGGTGCAGGCATATAATATAGAATGCATATATTTGCTTAGTCTTGATGTCCATCTGCAAATGCTTGCATCATAAAAAGTTGTACTAGTGAGATGGGCATGAGCAGTCAGTCATCTCAGACATTGGCGGACCGACAAGGCCAAAGGTAAAGATGCATGTTCTCTTCTCTTACTATGTTTACTAGACAAATTTCCCGAGCTATATATTCATCTATGGAATAATGAATATGATGATGCCATCTGCAGTACATGGTTTGCAACTCGCAAGAAGTATCAACAAGTACGAGCGAGACGCTGAACCTACTGCATATTCCACAGACTAAGAGGTGTCGTTGCGGAGCTCTGGCTCCATAGTTCATCAAAAGTATGCGTGTACTTGTAGCACACTACCATTCACTTTAGTTTTCCTATTCAAAAAATGTCTTCAGGTCTAGAGTTATGACATCCAAAGTACTGTCAATAGAGGCCTTGAACAACCGCCAAACTGGACAGGTGTTCGTCGGGGATATAATGGTTGTCTATACCACCTACTTGGACAAGGAAAACAAAAGTAGACCCATTAAGCATGCTGATATGACAGAAAAGGACACCATGATGACAATCACATTGACTGTTCCTCCACAACTTGTCCAGAAACATCCAAAAAAGATATTCTCGCGTAATGGGATATTCATTACAAATTTTAATATATTGTCGAAAAAAGTATATGACCATGGTGATTGCGATCAAATTATTTCGGTCAACAAAACAAGCATTGTGGAAAAAAAACCTTCTATTTTTTTAGAATACTGCTTCCTCCCAGACTCAACTATTAGGCAACTTGCATAGAGCACTGATATTTACCCAATGGGAACGATTGGGGCTGTTGTCACACTAGCCAGGAAATTTGGGTCACAACACATTCTCCATATAAAGGATGGAGAGTCGGATAGCGAGAAGGCAATGGTACCACTTTTCATATTCAGTTTTGTTGTTTACTTTCACTTCTGCATGTATGTCAAATAAGTTACACAAATATTGCAATGTTCCATGTTGCAACTACAATTGTTCGATACATATTCAGATTTGTTTTCATCAATGGAACAACAATTGCATAGAGGGAATATTCCACTTATGTTGTTAAAAAATATAACAAAAAAGAAGAATCCTAGAGAAACGATCTTTCAGACAACCCAGTCAACATTTGTAACAGAGTTGCGAGCAGATACAGTAAAGGATCTGGAGAAGCTAGCTAGCTCTACAATTGTTGTGTGTATACATTTACAAAATAATCCTCGCTTTGCTTATAGAAATAGCCTTCAACAAATTTCTGCAACTGTTAAATTTTTTTTGTTTGTTTTAAAGGGGAGGGTGGGATGCAATTGTGTATTATATTGTTCAATGTATTAATTCATTTTCTCGCATTCCCAGGTTGAAGGTATTTTAGTTGCAGTCAATGTGTACTCGACCCCCTTTGAGCTTGTTTGTGCAAAATGCCATTCCGTTGCCTCTGCCTCCGCTTTGAAAACTAATGATACGATTGATTGTTTGCGATGCAGTGAAAAATGTCCATATATTTATGGACATTGCCTCAGTGGTGTTATTCGAACCGTGGGCAACACAATCGTGCACTATACGATCAGGTTGTCGTTGTTACAAAATGTGCTTCTTTAGTTGGCAGAGTTGTCGTATGAAACATATCTACAGAAAAAGGAAAGCAATGTGTACATGCTGCGACATCTTCAGATACAAAGAAAATTCACCTTAAATGAGGACAATGCAATTTTGCATATCGGATGAAAAGGGGAATTTTTTTTATTATATGAAACTTTGAGAGGAAACAAAAATATCTCATGTCTCTCTGTAATATTTGTTCAACATCCAGATGAAAGTTTATTTCAATAGAAAACAAATGCGACGACGTATTTTCTTTGTATATCAAATGTTTGGTGCAAAGGTCGATGGGTTCTGCTCTATGGAACCTTCTGGGAACTTGCTTGTGGACTGTTTAAAGTATGGTTGGTTCTTGGTTATCTGCTTATTCTGTCAATTTGTATACCCTGGAACTCCAGCTGTTCTTTGGAGGACACCGAACATTATAATTGTTTTTTTTAGTCAGCTGGGACGCAGATCCACCTAGTAATTTCTATGGCACTATGATGCAACTGTACTGTCACTTGCTTTAGCAGATTTCCTTTATCGATGAACTTGGTCAAACTATTGTTCTGAAATAATTTAAAATCAACGAATATATAGTGTCCGAACTGCGACTGTCCTCACATACAAACAAGAGGCTCTTAAAATACAAATTGGTCGTTGTTTTCGCATTTTTGCTTATTCGATGAAGTTAGTTAGATTAATATCCTGAAATAATTTGAAATCAACAAATGTTTAGTGTGTGGAATGCAATTGTGCTATCATATGAACAACAGACCCTTAAAATTCAAATTGGTCCTTGTTATGCTTGCGGTTATAGAATTTAAAAAAAAAAAAAAAATTCTTTCCTTGATTCTTTTAAGAATAAGCGATTTAACATCCTTTAATAATTTAATGTGTCAGCTCTCAAGTCCATCTGTCAATCTGTATATGGTGGATCTCCAAACGCTATTTGGAGGACAAGGAACAATGAAACTGCAATGTTGCCCCAAGCAGCCCAAAGATTCCTTTGTCAATTTGTATATCGCGGAGTTGTGGGTAGTTTTTGTACAGCGTGGAACAATAAAGTCCCAATTTTCAGCCCGCAAGACCGAACAAAAGAGGCCCATTTTTCAGCCCGCCAACCCCACAGGCCCCGATAAAAAAATATCGTTAAATATGAAATACATACGGAATTGTTACGGGACAATAAAAGTGCAATGTTCAGCGAACCAGCCTGAGTCCTCTTGTCAATTTGTATATGGAGGAAGTCTGGATGCTATTTGTAGCAGAGGGAACAATGGAGACTCTATTTTCAGCCCGCCGGGCCACAAACCCACCATCCAAAAACTACCTAAAAGTGAAATGTTCAGGCAACCAACCCGAGTCCTCCTGGCAATTTGTATATCGTAGAAGCCTGGGTGGTATATGTAGGAGAGGGAACAATAGAGACTCTATTTTCAACCTGCCAGGCCACCAACCCGCGATCCAAAAACTACCCAAGTATGGAATGAGGAATCCACATATACTGTATAAAATCTCATTCCATAGTTAATATAGAGACTATGTCCACAAGTTCGCTTGCCAATTTGTATATCGCAGAAGTGAAGATGTTATTTGTAGAACACAGAACAATAGATACTTAATTTTAAGCCCACCAGGTAACGAATCCGCGATCCAAAAAGTGCTCATGTATGGAATGAGGGATCCGCATATGTTCTAGAACAATGTGTTTGTACAACAGGGAACAATAGAGGCCCAATTTCCAACCCACCAACCCCAAAGCCCCCGATAGAAAAAAATCGATAATTATGAAATTGATATGGAATCGCTACGGGGAAATAAAAGTCCAATGTTCAATGAAGCAACTCGAGTCCACTTGTGAGTATGCACTGAGGGTTCCGCATGCTTAATTTTCAGCCCTTCTGGCCGCGAAACCGCAATCCAAAAAATGCCCATCTATGGACTAAGGGATCCGCATATGTTCTAGAACAATACAAATGCACTGTTCATCCAAGCAGCCCACAACTCCTCCTGTCAATTTGTATGTCGCAGAAATCTGGGTGCTATTTGTAGGAGATGGAATAATAGACACTATTTTCGATCGGCCAGGCCACGAACCCATGATCCAAAAACTACCTAAGTATGGAATGAAGAATTTGCATATGATGTATAAAATCTCATTCCATACTTTATATAGAGGCCATGTCCACAATATGGTGTGTAAATTTGTATATTGCGGAAGTGTAGGTGCTATTTGTAGAACACAGAACAATAGATACTTAATTTTTAGCCCGCCAGGCCGCCAACCCACAATCCAAAAAGTGCCCAAGTATGGAATGAGGACTCCACATATGTTCTACAACAATACAAATGCAAAGTTTAGCCAAGCAACCTGTAGGTCTGCATATGTTGTAGAACAATGTATTTGTACATCATAGAACAATAGAGGCCCAATTACCAGCCCTCTAGCCCCAGAGCCCCTGATAAAAAAAAAATCGCTAACTATGAAATTGATACGGGATCGCAATGACACAATAAAAGTCCAATGTTCAGCGAAGCAACCTGAGTCCACCTGTCAATTAGTATGAAATTAGTGATTCACATATGCTATATAAAATCTCATTCCAAACTTTATATACAGACTTTGTCCCCAGGTCTGCGTGTCAATCTGTATATTGTGGAAGTGTGGGTGTTATTTGTAGGATATGAAACAATAGATACTTAATTTTCAGTCTACTATGTTGCGAACCCGCGATCCAAAAAGTGCCCAAGTATGGAATGAGGGATCCGCATATCATATAGAACAATACAAATGTAATGTTCAGCCAAGCAGTCCGTAGCGACTTGTGTCAATTTATATGTCGCGGACAGCTCCAGAGCCCCTGATAAAAAAAAATCGCTAACTATGAAATTGATATGGGATCGCAACGGGACAATACAAGTCCAATGTTCAGTGAAGCAGCCCGAGTCCACCTATCAACTTGTATATCACTGAATTCTGTATGCTATTTGTAGGCGACGAAACAATAGACTGTTTTCGGTGCGCCAAGCTACCAACGCGTGCTCCAAAAAATGCCCAAGTATGCAATTAGTGATCCGCATAAGCTGTGTAAAATCTCATTCCATATTTTATATACAGATTATGTCCACAGGTCCGTGTGTCAATTTGTATATCGCGGAAGTGTGGGTGCTATTTGTAGGATACAAAGTAGTAGATACTTAATTTTCAACCCGCCCGCCCACCAACGCGTGCTCCAAAAACTGCCTAAGTATGCAATTAGTGATCCGCATATGCTGTGTAAAATCTCATTCCATATTTTATATACAGATTATGTCCACATGTCTGCATGTCAATTTGTATATCACGGAAATGTGGGTGCTATTTGTAGGATACAGAACAATAGATATTTAATTTTTAGCCCGCCCGTCCGCCTGCGAACCCGCGATCCAAAAAAGTGCCCAAGTATGGAATGAGGGATGCGCATATGTTCTAGAACAAAACAAATGCAATGTTCAGCCAAGTAGCCCGTGGCGACTCGTGTCAATTTATATGTCGTGGAAATATCAGTGTTATTTGTAGGATAGGGAACAATAGAGACTCTTTTTTCGACCTGCCATACTACAAACCCGCAATCAAAACACTGCCTAAATATGGAAACAGGGATCCGTATATTCTCTATAAAATCTCATGTCGATACTTTATATAGAGACTCATCTCCACAACTCCAGCCGTCAATTTGTATATCACAGAAACATGGGTACTATTTGTAGGAGACAGAACAATAGAGATTCTATTTTCGGCTTACCAGGCCACAAATCTAGGATCCAAAAACTGCGTAAGTATGGAATGAAGAATCTGCATATGCTGTATAAAATCTCATTCCATACTTTATATAGAGACTATGTCCAGAAGCCCACTTGTAAATTTGTATATCACGGAAGTGTAGGTGCTATTTGTAGGACACAAAACAATAAATACTTAATTTTCAGCCCGCCAAGCCGCGAACCCGCGATCCAAAAAGTGTCAAAGTATGGAATGAGGAATCCACATATGTTCTAGAACAATACAAATACAATGTTCAACCAAGTAACCCGTAGGTCCTCTGTCAATTTGTATATTGCGAAAATATGGTTGCTATTTGTAGTACAGGGAACGAAGAATCCGCATATGTTCTAGATCAGTACAAATGCAATGTTCATCCAAGAAAGCCGTAGGTCGTGCTGTCAATTTGTATATCGTGGAAATCTGCATGCTATTTGTAGGACACGAAACAATATTCAGTATTTTTTCAGCCTGTCAGACCGCGAACCCGCGATCAAAAAAGTGCCTAAGTATGGAATAAGCGATCCACATATGCTGTATAAAATCTCATGTCTATAATTATATAGAAACTCATCTCCGCAACTCCCACTGACAATTTGTATATCGCGGAACCGTGGGTGCTATTTGTAGGGAACAGAACAATAGATACTCAATTTTCAGCCCGCCAGGCCGCAAACGGGTGAAAGAAAAAGTGCCCAAGTATGGAATCATGGATTTGGATATGTTCTATACAATCTGGTGTCCATACTTTATAAAATTACATGTTTAACCAACCAACCCGCAATGTTGAACCAACCAACCCGCAACTTCGCCTATCATTTTGTATCTTGCGAAAGTGTAGGTGCTATTTGTAGGACACAGAACAAAAGAGGCTCAATTTTCAACCCGCCAAGCCGAGAATCCATCCGCTAGGCAGAGAACCATTGGGCCTTCATGTATCCTGGGTATATCTTCTTCCATTTTTATTTTGTAACCTACCTGACTGCTTTCCATATGCAATAATTAAGCTTTAATGCTAGTAGCCATCCTGCAGCAACCGTTACAGTTGTCATTAATGTCCGGAATTTCAGAGAAGATTTGTCATTAGTACGAATTAAACTAAGATTTGCACACAAGCATGTTATCCTTTCCAAGTATTCATTTCAAAAGAGACACAATATTTTTTTTTTGTTTGCTGATGGGTTGGTGCTTTTAAGAAATTTATGATTCTTAATGTCTTTTTGCCGTCACTGCCACCTTCACACTCTTTTCTAATTGCACAATTAGTGATATGTGATGGTCACAACTCATTCCGCACGAACCCTGGAAATTGCCATTGATCATCGAAAGGCTCGAGGAGATATTCCATTGATATGCATTAAACCAGACTTTGTGGATGCTTATATTATCCCTCCCTGATTTTCATTTGAAACATTGTCTCGAGCAAACGAAAATTCTTAATAACTTGTGCCAACATTTCTCTCCACACACAGTCAATACATTGGGGCATAATGGCCACAAGTTCCACTATTCCAAGGCATATTCTTACTATTAATCTCTCTCCAGCCACGAGAAAAAAACGAGATGGTCCCTTGGTACACCGAGAGATATATTTCAAGCCAAAAAATTCGATGCCAACCTTGGCTGCTCAGAGAACCTGCCCACTTGCAGTCATGCCTGTCGCAGAACTTTATGCCATGAATTCCAAGCGAGAAGAAGATGATATGATGGATGATGGCAATGCATAAAATATTCCCACTCCTGGGCCCAAATTGAAATGAACCATAACGAATGGACCTTCTTGGCTCAATGATCGAAGTCATGACAACACCAAAAGGAGTTTCAAAAACAAAAAACAAAAAAACAAAAAAAAAACGGACAGTGAACGCAACAATTACTTTGCACCGCCAAAGTAGGAATTCTAGAGTTCCAAATTAGTCCGTTCTGGGTGGAAGAGTTTGACTGTAAAGAAATCATATGTTGATGCTTCCAGAGATATATTTCAAGCCAAAAAAATAGTGTTTAACATTTTCGGGTATTAGGTGCAAAACTTTCATTGCTGCAACGCATTTTCCTACTAGTCATCTCCTTCTGCCCAAAATGGACTAATTTGGGCCTCTGTAATTGCACATGCAAGCTATACTACTGAATTTTTTTCGACTATGAAGAGCCGATTTCAACTAAGGGCTATTCCACTTGCCCTGCAACCATTTTCGTCTTCTTCCTTAGGCAAAGCTTCTGAAAAATATCAATTTCAGCAAAGGATGGTTAATCGAGGAGAAAACTCCAAGGATCTTGCATATTGCGGAACCCATGTCTGTGTTTGTCGTAGATACCTTCAATGTTTACAACTGAAGAACTGGATCCAATTTCTAAGCATAGATCTACAATACTCAATACTTTTCTTATTTTTTTAAATGGATTTGCTATTACAAAATTTTGGCCTTGGACTCTTCGTCTCTGCCACTTTTCTGGGTTTCACGCATGTTTTAATTGGCATACTTTGGTGCTCTCGTACTTCTTCAATCTTTTGTTTACTAATACCAATGTAAGTTGTTCCAGCAAAATCGTACTTCTTGTTTCTATAGACGCAATTATTAAGTTTTAATGCTAATTAGTACAAAACAAAGTTCACTACTTCAGTTGGTATGTTACAGTCATGGAATAATGTATCAAGAACATAACTGCATGCACACGTTGCAATAAAATGTAATCTTCAACAACACATTTCCTGATAACTAGTAGATCATGATTTTGCAACAATGGGGGCTTCTTTGAAACCAATTTGCACTTACAAAAAATGTCTTCCACCTTTCTATTTTCCTAATTCACGCGTTTCCAACCACTGCTTCCCCTTTCTTTAAATTGATCCTCTATTGTTCCCTATCCCACAACTGCCACCCAGAGTTCCGCCATATAGAAATTGACAGGAGGACCCCGCTGGCTGCATCAACATCACACCTCTACTTTTCCATGACCTCCAAAAAACATTCGTATCTCTGTTATATACAAATTTTCAACCATTCTTAGATCATGCCCTTTTTCGTATTACGGTTGACCTATCATGCCCTTTTCATGATCTCTTCCGTTTTACACATTTTGCACTAAAAAATTCTAAAACATGAAATTTTACCCTTTTCCGTATTACGGTCCAACTATCATGCCCTTTTCCGTGATGCACATTTTTTGCACTGAAAACTTTCGAGAAATACAATTTAACCACCGCTTCCTCGCATATTTACTGGAACTATTGTCAACCCATTTTGAAGCCCATCTGTCTGCTTTCCATACTTCACCATTTGTTCAAATTTCTTTAGGGAATCGTCCCTTTGCCAGGTTGAAGAAATATTCAGTTCATAGTCATTGTTTCCTGTGCCGACGTCCTTTTGGAATTAGCAGTTGGAAATTATATATAAGATCTTATTTCTACGCATGCAATTAGCAATTCCCTATTCCATACTTAGCCATTTTGCCGAAATTTCGCAAATATACAAACCGGTCGCTGAACTCCCCCTTCATGATCTCTTCCTGACTATCCCCATAACCCTTTTTTGAATCAAGTCCAACCACTTTTTAGAACTTGCCATTCTTTCCTTGCTCTCTGCCGTCTCCGTCACCTTCGCACTTATATACAATAAAAGAAAATATAAAGTTTTATATATATATAGACATATATTGTTTCTAAATATGGAATTACTGGCATTTAATTCTAACAGGCCATCATACAGAAGCCGTATATATTGTCATTGATGGTCAAAAGGGTCGAGGAAATCTCATATTCATGCGCATTAAACCAAAATTTGTGGGGAGATTATATTGTCCCTTCCGAGTGTTCATTTCAAAATCATGAAATCCCTTTCACACTGTGTGGCCTTCGCATGTTCAAGAAACCTCCATTCCTTAATTTCTCTTCATCGTACCCACCACCTTCGCATTTCTAAATATGCAATAAATAAACTTTACTCCTAACAGCTCATCATGCACCACCAATACCGATTGTCATTAATCAGCGAAAGGCTCGATGAGATTTCCCATTCATAAGAATTTAACCAAGATTTAGCAAAAAGTTACATTATTCGCTATGAATGTTCATTTAAACCATCATCTGCAGCAAAGAAACCTTCTCATAAACCTATGGCATTAGTTCCGCACCAGTTCTGTGGAGATACAGTGAACATCTTCGGTCGTCACGACCAGAACTTCCATTAGTCCAGGGCATTTTCTTATTACTCAACCTCTGCCGCAGAGAACCAAGTAATTTGGACCTCCAAGATTGCTCATGCAGGCTGTGTCCCTGAGGTTTTTGACTGTAAGGACCTGGTCTCTTGGTGCACTGATAAATTTATTGCATAGAAAAAAAAATATTCAACTGCATGACTGCTCTTCTGTTTCTTTGTCACCTCAGCTCTTCTGGCAGATGCTGAAATTGCCCGAGCCAACATTGATATTCAAAGGAGAAGATTGCAAATAGTTCCTGGCAAAGCATAATAACGGATTGCAACTCTTGCCCCCTTTTTTGGAAAACCCGGATCTAGTTCCTGAAGATATTACAAGCATGCAGGTTAGTTCATTTAAAAATCCTTTTCGCGAAATTGCCTGGCTGTTTACAAGAATAACAAGAAAGGAATCCACAACTAATGTTTCCTGTATGGCTCTTTACATTTTGAATTTCACAGTCAACGAACAAGCCATTTTTGATTGGGGAAGGATAATTTCTTATGAAATCTCTTCCCAATTGTCAAGCTACAAAAGGGGAAAGAAATTTTATATGTCATCCTATTTAGTTTTTGCAATAGCACATTCCTATCGATTTTCGCAACTGTTTATGTCCAAGAATGTCAATTATGATTTCCACCCAGTAACGTTCTGGTACCAGGCCTTGTGGAAGCACAAGGCTTCCCACTGTTTTTATGAGGTTTTTAATGGCTTCTTGTCTGTTTTCAAACTTTTCTTGTTAGGAGAAAATGCTCCCCGCTTATCTGAACAGGCAACTATTTTTTTGGACAAAAAGGGAACAATCCAACATTTGGATAATTACACTGTTATAAGAATTTTTGGCTCCATAGAATAATCTGCTCTCCTTCCATGTCACATTACGGACATAATTTTTATTGCAGAAGTAGCACGTCAATACAACTACTGGTTCCATCTATTCCAAAGGAAGAAAAAAAAAATAGTTCATTTCTATGCCTTGGAAAATAGGGGAGTTCATGTTGAAAAACGTCAACAAATGTTACGATTTCGCAACACATTTTAGTATCTCCAACCTCAGATATGTTGAACACATAAAAGGATTTGACCCCTATGATATTTATAGACAACATTTACATTCACTTGGCCTCGACGATTGTTTTGTAAATAAACACCTGCCCAAAAACAGAGACAGTCACGGGTCTGCCTCTGATGCCGACGACATAGAGATAGTGCAAAGTTGCACCAAATTGTACACGCAACAGGGGAAAGACCCCAATGACAAGAGTTTTCAATTCGCAAATACCACTCCAAAAAGTACGACATCCCGAAGCATCGCTCGAACGACCCATCACAACAACAAAGAAACCCATAATTCTTCAAATGGAGGAGGAGATAATGACCCTCCTCACTCTAAAGTTGATAGTTCTCACAAGATTCCAGTGGAGAAGAAGAGAAAAAAAAATGTGGGGCAGGCAAAAGACCTGGAAATTCAGACTGAGAACATGGAAATTGACACTGATCTGGATGCCATGTTCCTCTTCTTTGATCAGCCCGAGGACGCCATCCACCATAGCCATCCAATGAACATATCCGTTGCCCAAAATTTTGACGAAGATGAATCCTTCGTGTTCCAGAGCATTGTTTTTGATAGCTGGAACAAAAAATTGATATTTCAAAAAAAAAAATGTTAAAAATATCAAAGGCAAATCTTGTTCAGAGGTTGACGTTTCCAACATGCGACCGTCCCAAATCTGTCAACTTCACACTATGACCGGAGAAACACTTCATGACTCCATTGAACGCATGGAGACCCATAATGCCAGACTGAAGGACTGAGTCAAGGAATTGGAAGACACTTTATTTTCTATGCCATTGCTTATCGATCCTTTGGCAATAGCCATGCTTGGCACCCCTGCACCCAATGTAAAAGCACCCTCCACCCTGCTCGCATCCTGTAAAGAATATGTGGAAAACAATATCACAAAAAGAATGGAACTGGTTACCGATGCCTGGAAAAGATCAAAAACCATCGCTTCCCTTGGAACTAGGGCACATAGCTTACTCGAGCTTTTGCAAGACGAATTAAAAGATGAAGAAAATTTCTTCTTAAAAATGGTCATCCCTTTTGGCAAGATTGTCAACAATATGACAGAAACAAAAAAAAGAGAAGAAGATCTTCCATCCAAAAACTGGATCAGCCAATTGAATGCATGTTGGAAAGAAAAAGTAAACAACCTGCGTCTCATTGTTCAGTCATGTGAACAAGTCATATTGAAGAAATATAAATTATTCACAAAGCTGTGAAATATAGACTTAGTCGGGAAAACAAACGACTTCCAAGATCCCCTCTTAATCACAAACTCCTCGCCCTTAACCAGAGAATAGTTCGATAAACAGGTTGCTATCTTGAAGACCTTCTCTCTGGAAAATTTTTACATCATCCTTCAATTTCATCAATCTCACGTCCATGACTGGCTAGTCAAATATGCAGTACAAAATGAGGAAATTCATCAGGCTCTCTCTAATCTTTCTATCAATTTCCAACAATTAGAAAACGATCTTTTCAACATCAAGATCCAGAATGAGATCAATGTCAGCCCAATGAGAGCGTACATTGAAGAATGGGTCGAAAGGAAATTGAAACAGGCCGCCAACGAAAGACAACAGGCAGTTGCCAGCATTCTAACAGCCGTGGAGAACATCCTTGAAACCGCAGTTGTCGCCAACATCAATGAAAGGGAAGCTGCAAGAAAATAGCCAAAGCGCTCATATGTACCCTCACTGTAAATTTACTCATCCCATCTTTCTTTGTTTCTCAACCCAGTTATTCCGCTTTCTTAAATAAACATGTATAGGCAAACACTTATACCTTTCCATTTTTTTTCTTTTGCAGTTGTTGCACTCTATCTTCTTTCCACAATCATGTTTCTTGTAAATATTTCTCGAATGATTCGTGGGAGCCCCAATCCCAGTCTACATAACAAACACATTGAAATTCTGGTTTATATGTAACACACTTTGTTTTTTTTTGTATATTTCAAAATTTGCAGTGGTATGTAACAAACTTCTATTTTCTGACAGATTTCAAATAAAAATGCATCTAAAGTTTTATATCCTAAAGACTCTACTCTTATCTCTTATCTTTCAACACTCTGTATAACAAATGCATTTATTTTTTAATATGTTAGAGTTTTATTCGTATCCTTAAGCATACCATATGGCAAATGTTCACAAATACATTAAAAAATTTATATTTTTTTATCTCCTATTAATTTTATGTCATCATATATTTTTATCTTTCACCAGTCCACATTGAAAATGCATTTAAATTTTGAAATTTAATCTTGCACTGTCAACAATTTTTTTACTTTCTTATATACTTTCAAAAAAAAAAAATGTTTGCTATATACTTTCCAAAATTAGATGGTGCTCGGTCTGCCAACCATCCTTTACTTTTGCCCCATCTTCCAAAATATGCACCTTGCACACAAAATTTCCCTCATATACATTTTGCATCAAACACTTCATTTCATTTACACTTCGACCCCATTTTTCAAAATTTGCTTTCTAGCCTCCTTGGCAAGGACTCAACTACCACACAAACTTGTTTTTTTAATGAAGTTTATGGCTTACTAAAAATTTATGTGTTTTCTCAAATTCAAATTTCTATAGTTGTCTTTGTTGAACTTTGTGTACATCCAAGATCGAGATTGAATTTTAATTAATGGGTTTTAATTAAATTATTTTAATTCACCTCAAGTGTAAAATTATCAAAAGTGACATTATTTTTAAACAAAAGTTTATGATTTATATAAAATTGATGCATTTATTCAAATTGTAATATGTTTGTTTGTCTCCATTCATTAATATGCATTTTTTTCAAGACGTAAACCAAAATTTTTGAAAATTTCACTTTTCTTAAATTATTTCAATCCACTAAGATGTCTATTTAATTGAGTAATACATTGATGGTCAAACTTTGACGAAATTGTTGAAACATGATGACAACCCAAATTTTGAGAAAACAAAGGCATGAAACTATCTTGAGTGAATCCAAATGAGTGTAAAAGTGATCAGAAAACAAAAACTCAAATGGTGCACTTCATTAATGATGATACGACAAGTTTACATGATGCAACAACTCCATCACCAAAATCATAATCATTAGGCTATATGTTTGCATGGAATTTCACAAATGATTGTGTTATGGCAGCATTAGATCACCACCTCATCATTCTATGATTAAAATCCAAAATAATTGATGATAAGAAGCATGAAAACCAAACAACGAAAATAAGAAAACTATCAAACCATTCCTTCAAATCAAGAAAAATAAAATA
>ML795931.1:270678-283235 GCA_009831015.1 Picea engelmannii
GGGGGGGGCTTTATTTTTTTTGTAAAAATTTAAGGGGAGTTGTTGAGGCCTCAACAAGTTCTTGAATGCTCCTTAAATCAGTTTCAAACAGGTCAGATTGGAACTTTTTCTATAACTTATTTTCCAGGATCTTTCAGACCTTAACACTTTAGAGAGACAAAGGAGAGATCTTGGTGTACATGTGGTAAAAATTTAAGATTTTGGTTCGCTATAATTTCAGAGATATTCCCTATGGAAGTTAGGGTTCATGAATGCTTCTAAAATCATTTTCAAACATGTCAACTTGGCACATTCACTATAAGTTATTTTCTAGGATGTTTCAGACCTTGAAACTTTGTAGAGATAGAGGAGATAATGCGGTGTACATTTGGTACAAATTCCAGATGTTGGTTCGCTATAATTTTGAAGATATGCCCTATGTAAGTTAGGGTTCTTGAATGCTCCTGAAATAAGTTTCAAATAGTCCATCTTGTCACTTTCGCTGTAACTTATTTTTTGGGATATTTCATATCTTGAAACTTTGTAGAGACAGAGAAGAGATATTTGTGTACATGTGGTACAAATTTTCGATGTTGGTTCTCTACACTTTCAGAGATATTCCCTGTGGAAGTTAGGGTTCTTGAATGTTCCTGAAATCGGTTTCAAACAAGTCAGTTTGGCATTTTCACTATAACTCCTTCCGGGACTCTTCAGACTGTGAAAATTTTAGAGAATGGAGGAGACATACAAAAGAACCTTAGGTTATAATTTCATAATCATATTTGAAAAATTGGATATGTGGCATGTTGTTCAAGTTCATTCTTGGGAAGAGACCCAAAACAACAAGCTTTAAGAAAGTTACAATTTGAAAATTCAAATTTAAGTCAGACTTGGTAAAGGAAAAAGTAGTGAATAGAACTGGGGGAGGAAGAAGTACCGAGTAGACCTGGTGAAGGCGGAAGCAACAAGCAGACCCATTGAAGAAAAAAGTAGCAAGCAGACTTAGTGAAGGTTGGTGCAACTCACACAAAGAGATTGGTGTCTCTTGCTAAGTTGGTGCTTAGCGGTGGGGATTGGTGTCTCTAGTATATTGGTGTCTACAAAGATCTGTAAGAGTAGGTTGGTTCCTACCAGGATTTGTACCAGTGGGGATTGGTGTCTCCATTAGCTTGGTGCCTACAAATATATGTAACAATAGGTTGGTGCCTATAAATAATTATCAAGAGAATTTTTGTGGTTTTCTCCTAAAAGGGTTTCCACATAAATCTTTCTATCACCAGTAAGATGAGTAGTTTTTGGAACATTAAAATATACTAGGAATGTATGTGGAGGAATTAATATTTTGAAAGAACTTGTTTGATTGTTAAAATTTGTTTCTGGTTTTCCAGGTACATCTTCAAGGGAAGTGAAATAATCCACATCATGACTTACCCTACCATAACCACCAAATTCTAATGCATCATTGTCTAAGGTAACTCTATATTTTCCACGTTCCTTCCAAACATGAATAGAGGAGATTTGAATGTCTCATAGGAAACTTGGTTTGCAACATCCGAGTTATATTGATTATGAGCGGTATAATGTGGTATTCGTGAGGAGTTTGTGAAGTTGGAGGCATGTATTGGGAAGCTAGTACTAATCATAGTCATATTGTTGTTTGAATGATGATCAACCATAGTTCCTTCTATCCTCTGGAGTAGTTTCCTTATGAAAAATAAAATCCCAACTTGAAATTTGTTACTTCTTCATCATTATCTGAACTTGAGATTGTCACAAACTTTATATGTTTGTGAGAATATTTTGCTTCCCTGTCCCTTCACCGTCGTTTAATTTTACTCTTATATAGTATGCCATATCAATACAGTAGCATTATGAATGAGTATTTCTCATCTATATGGAAATCATTAATTTTCTATTTAGCATGATACTTTGGAAGGGACAATGGCTTATCCTTCAAGTTTAAGGAGATTTTATTTATCGCAAAACCAAACAAGCCACTTGCAAATACCAATGTGGAAAGTAATCGACTAAACATTTTCTACTTCAATGCAATATTTATTGAAACATACGATTTAATTGTTCCACCATTTTCTTATATAGTTCATAAGCGCTATCAGTTGTCCCCTTAGACATTGATTCTGAGAGTGCATGCAACATAATTGCAAACAAATATAAATAATTGTTTATGGGTGCATAAGGTTTAATATTAGGGTAAAATAATGCATTCCACATAACCCTTGAAGAAGAAACATTGAACAGAGTGCATTCCATGGAAAAAAAATAGAATGTTTCGCTCTTTCACGTGCAACAAACACTAATCTGGTTCTTGGCATTATCATAAACAATTAGGGGTCCTTGCAAAGAAATGTCTCCAATTACATTTGTGGCACTATTATTCACTTCACTGTCATTGAGGATTCCCAAACATTACCTCGAGAACTAATGACCAAGTAACCTTTTGGGGGAATGTCAAATTGTCTAGTCTTAATAAGCCATGGGTTGCCCCCAAAATCCAGGGTTAATGGTTTGAAAAAAAATGTGTCATGTCTCATATAGACCTGATAGGATGTTTCTCCCACCAACACAATGGTAAAGTTAAATCTGACAAATCCTCTACTAACCCTCTTCCAAAAAGGTTCTCTTTGATTGCTGAGACAAATGCAAAGTAAACTTTATGTGAGATATGTAAAGGATATACCACTATAAAAAACCACCCCTCCTATGTTTGTTTTGAGGTCATAGCAATAATAAGTTTGTTTTCGAGTTTCATATTTGCAGTTCCCACGTGATGTAAATTCATCGAAGGCTTACCAATTATGGGAACCCACATCATTTCCCACACAGGTACAAGATCATTTCCAAAGAACATATATTTGTCACCTCTTTCCTCTCTTTCATCTCCAACAATGCAATGACCAATCACATTCTTAGTCAGACCTTGATTTTCTAAATGTAATGGGAGACTAACCTGAGTACTATTGAGGCCCAATAGTCCATCTGTTACTGCAGGTGAAACTACAAGAGAACCCCATTGGTCATATCCATGTCCAAACATGGAATTTTTTCGAGCTATAGAGCCATTTGTCTGTAAAACTCTAATATTGTCTCTTTCAAGAACTCCCATAGAGGATCTATGATAGCATATTCTATCGCATAATCACATTGTTCATAGCTACTCATGCATTCATAGTTGTGAACTTATTGCAAATTAATAAAGGAAGGGATGTGATGAAGTTAAGAATAATTTCACACACCAAGGAATGTCAAGGACATCATCCACAAACTCAAGGAAAATCATGAAGAAAATGAATCTCAATACCACATTATACTCCACAAGCCACGATTTCGCCCATCTGAAAAACATTACTACGGATCATATGGAAAAATAAGGGTATCCATATGATGTGAAACTTGGATCGGTGGCAGCAAAGGACAAGTTTATTTGGTGTGTTCTAGATATTAGGGTTTTCAAACCCTAATTTACTTTTCTTCCTTTGTCAACGCAACATAGAATCAATTTTGGGTACGTGTCACTTTGAAGTTCGAAACAAAAATACCTTGAGAATCAAACTTTAATTTGTTGTGTTAGATTCCCACAAGCCATGACCAAAATTTCTCTCATTTCTTAATGTTTGATTCTAAATTGTAGCCACCATCATATGGGATGATCAATTTAGTTTGTCATTACTCGAGAGATTGATTTTATAGACTTGAATCTCATATGAGTTGGCTTTCAATGTCTTTGTTATTGATGAAAAGGAATGGAATTCCTTATACCAACATTTTTTAATTTCACAAGGCTAAGGTGAGATAGGAGGGATTATCACTCTAGTTTATATCCTAGTCAAAAACTTCAATCGACTCTCAAGCAATATGTACTTGGACCTGATGCTAATTTTATAATTGATTGTTTCACATAAAATAAAATAGAAAAAAATTTATAGTGTAATTATAAACAGATTTATAAAAGACAATTTTGAAGAAAACAAAACTGAAATAACAATGTACAACATATCCAAAAGTGAGACTAGAATCAATAAATGATTTTATCAATTTCAATTCCAAATTACATCAAAATTTCTCTTTACAGACCCTTGCGAGGGTAAGGACCAAAGTTAAACTTAAAAGTCTAGGGTGGAATTTTCCATCACACAAAGACAATTGATGTCTTCAAAGAAAATACCAAGACCAGAAAAACGTTGGATTAACCAAGCTACAAATGCATCACTATCTTGACTCTGCAAAATAATTCCAATCAACACTGAAAAATAATTTAGAAGTCAAATTAAAATTAAGAGAGTATCGAGACAAATGAATGACCTTTTGAAGCATGTCAAATATCTATGCTTATTAGTCCTTCTTCTTGCCACCTTCAGTAAAACCCCGCTATCAACAAGAGGATTTATCTCTATGTAATTCAGAAATGAATGAATAACGAATGAATCTCACTTTAGTGCAAGAGAAAACCTTTATCAGAAATGCCTCTCCATTCTCTCTCTTTCTTTTGTCCTTCTTTTCCTTCTTATTTTATTCTTCAATAAGGTAGTTTGAGTGGTTTAACTACCTTTTAGTTAGAAGGTTAAACAATTTTAATTAAGTAGGACAACTTTATTAAATATTGATAAAGGATAATAATACATAATAACTAATAGGTGGGGACCCCCTACATATCCCTCTATTTGTTTAATTTTCAATATTCCCTTGTTCCTCCATAATTTAAATATGCAAGTCACACCATCTCTTCATCATACATACATATGTGTATCCAACAACCCAAAAAAATAGATAGCCATAAATACACTTGTGCCTACCAAAATATCATAATTATGCCAAAAGTAGATTAAGTAGTCTATTGTCCAAAAATATATAAATGTTAATGTGTCTAACAGTCAAACTGAAAATAAAGTACTATCATAACACAAATTCAAAAATTATATATTTTATGGGATGTTCTTTTTCTCTGCTCACTGGCTTTTAATGAAGCCACCCTGTGAATTTATAAATCTTCCTCGGAAGGTTTCCTATCTTCATTTGTGGACACTTCAGGATGCATATTATTGAAGGTGATCTTTCTCACTTCATCATAAATTTTTAGGGGAAGAGACTAAATTTTATAGGAGGAGGCATCTGAGGAATTTGAGCTAATTGAGATTGCAGGTCGCTTTCCTCTGCTTGGTTCAAGATCTATACTTAAATCTTTAAATTTCTTAGGCATATGAGTATAGTGAACTTGTGATGTCACTGAAGCAATTTGTTGGACTGGCTTCTCAGGATGAAGTGGTGGAGGTAATGGTAATGAGACAATGTCCCAATCATTAAAACAAGTGGAGAATTGGGAATCACAGGATTCCAACCATTATTTGGTTGAGAAACAAGATGCATGGATACATGTGTTTGAAAGAGAATGATATAAATGTTGGGGTGCGGATGCAATGGAGGTTTGACAGGTGGTGAAGGAGGATGAAAGTGTCCTTGTCCAACTAAGTTCAGAAAACCAATTTGCAGGAGTTGGTTGAACTCCTCATAATCAACATCGAAGTGGATAGAAAACCTTAACCTTTTATTTCTACTCCTTTGCCAACCAACATTATGCCATCTATCCCAGTTTCCTCTATTTCCCTTGTTATAACTTCCTCTACTGAAGAAACTCATCTAGATGGTCATAAAACTAAGTTATCATATGCAACTCACAGCTAGTGAAAACATTAAATATTGTCTTTCATAACATATAATTTAATGATGGCTCTGAGATAAACAACAGTAAAGCATGCAATCAACAAAGAGAGATTGAGGAGAAAAAGGGAATAGTCAAGGAAAAATCTTGTAATGCCCTCTGTAATTATACATATTTTCAAAACAAAACATCTTTTATAACTCCATAAACTAGTAATTACTTAGAACATGGGAAAGGTAATGAATTTGGGAGAGATGAAGAGATTTTAAATATAAAAAATGAATTGAATGAAAAGAATGTATGGTCATGTTCTCAATCCATTAATTTTGATTGAAAACTTATTTACTCATAACTTATATTTATGATCTTTTCAAACTCATTCCATATAATCATCAAACCAATTGTATTTTCCAAGTTGTCAACAAACTTTTTCTTTTAAAATTGTTTTCTATTTATACAACAGGGGGTGAACATTTAAATGATACATGATTTGGGACTTCGTAAAATAATACCTAGAAAGTGGAAAAATGAAGGGGTTTGGTCATGTGTATACAAAAGAAAGCAAACAGAAGAAATTCCTTAAAAATACATCACTTCACATATGTTCAAACTGATGCAACACACAAAGTATTATTCCTTTTAAACAATCATGATATCAAACCATTGTCGAATATTTCCACTTAACGAATGTTGAGTATATATATAATATTTTCCAAACTAGGGCCAATACTCAAACTTCTCACCAAATAGGGATTTCAAATCAATAGTATTTTATACCAACATTGACCTCCTCAAACTTCTCACCAAATAGGGATTTCAAATCAATAGTATTTTATACCAACATTGACCTCTCTTTTAAAATTTAAGAACCATCCTTGAATGCTCCAGAACAAGTTACTCCTTGAACCTGACGTCGTCTCTCAAGGTCAACAACACATAAGTCTACCGTGGGATCAAGATTTACAAATCTTTGCAAAACTTCCACGTATCGACCTTTACCATCAGGTTGGAGATACAATTTTATAAATGGTGAATCTCCATAGCTAAACCTTGTGTTTTTAGAGTTATTCAATATTAATATTTCAGGCTTAATATCGCACGAGCTTTAATCTTTTCCCACTTCTAAAATAAACTTACTTCTTCCACCAGTTAGGATTTATTATAATGATAAATGGATAAACATCAAACTAAAATTTATTTTATTAAAATGTATTGGTAGAAATGAAGCTCCTAAGTCTTGTCTTATATAATAATTTCAATATAACGATTTAGAAGTACATGGATTTTATTTTAACTTATCTATATAGTTCTTTTATATATGGATCAATAGGTATAAAACCAATTGCACCAAATTAAAACCTCACCAGATGTATGTTACATTACTATCTAGCCAAAATAAATAAGGAAAGGTGATGAAGAGAAAACTTGACTTTGATTCTTAATACTAAGTCTTAGCTCAACTTGATATGTGTTTATTATTTAAAAATGAAGATTGAGCTCAACCATGGTTTAAATAAAACCTTAGTAAAATAATTTTTGTTCTTGATAGAGTGTATGGGCTAAAGACTAACTTGGGCATTATGATATTATAAGCAAATAAAAATTGAATTGGTTGATTAACAAGTTGAGGAATAAAATAGAAGACTTATTTGGATTGATGATTATTTTAATGTAATTGAAATGGAAGCAAACTTTGCAAGAATTTGTGACAATTTGAAAAATATTGGAAGGATGTTTTGAGTTACAACACAGTGAATGATTATTTGATTTATTAGTTACTCTTCTTTTTTTATTTGGGATATTTTGGAATTACTTTTGGTTTTCCCACTATTATAAATTTGTCCCTTTCTATTATTAATTAGTTGATCGTTTCCTAGACAATATCTGATGAGTAATATGTTCTTAGTGGAATTGTTTCTTCAAGAATCTAAAGCCCCAGATAACTTTCATTGACTATTGCCATAGGTTATCCTCAACACATGTTTCTCCAAACCCCTTAGTTTACTTCTTTCTATAGTAGATAAATATAAAATTATAAACAATAAAAAGAATGGAAAGAGAAAAATTAAACAACTTTTAAATCCCATCAAATGATTGTCGAACCATTAACCTAGAGGATTATTCCATACCAAACAGGGAGGATTCTAATTGGGCCTCATCCTTGGGTTCAATCCCTAATGTTAAGCATTTTGAATTCATCCCCCTCAACACAACATAAAGGATACTTCGATATATCTAGGATATATTTCACTTTGGGATACATTACAGTTTAGGGGGACTATTTTGTTGGTTGGTTTCAATGATTCTTATTGGGTTGGCAACCTTCATGATTGAAAAACTACTACAAGTTATGTTTTCATTCTTGGTTTTGAACCTATCGTTTGGATTGTAAGAAGAAACATGCTCTTTGTATTTCTTCAACGGAAGAAGAGTATCAAGCAACAGTTAATGCAAGTCAAGGAGCCTTGTGGATTCGATAAATCCTTTAAAATTTTGGATTCTAGCAGCAATATCCGACCACACTCTAGTGTGACAATCATAGTTCCATCAAGCTCACCAAATATATAGTTCAACATCAACATAGAAAACAAATTGAGATACAAATGCACTTCATCATAAATTTATTCAGGATTACATTCTCGAAGTGTTCTTCTTCCCGAAAAATGATCAAGTTGTAGACACTTTCACAAATTCTCTTACAGAAGAGAAGTTTTTCAAAATTCGATCCATGTTAGGATTTTAGAAAGTTTTCATTAAGGGAGGATAGGCTCTAATTCCCCTTTCCTTCTCCTTTTGTGTCAGTTGTATATATCTTTCAATCCTATCCCAAGTTGTTCTTAAGGGAGGATGTTAGGATATTTAAACACTTAGGAGTTAGTTAAGATCAACTTGGTATAATGTGTCTTTAAGTAAAGTGTGTTTCTTCAATGTGTTTCCTTAGTATATATTAGTATGCATTTGTATTTATATAATATGATTGTCACAATATATTCTAGAAATAAAGTGATCCAACGGTTCATATTCTCCTTAATACTAACAACTATATGGATATGTGGCTTAACACCCAATTGGTCCATGATCTCTATTTAAAGAGCATAGAGGGTCATTTGATAATCATCGATTGTGAGAAATTAATATGTAAAATTCTTTTCTTTTTCATTAATATATTGCCTCAAATGGCCACATTGGCTAGGGCCATAGACTATTTCTCTCTTTTAGAGTTTTAACCACATAATACATCGTGGTACTGATTTTTGATCTGTTTGTGTGAGTGGTTTCTTAAGGTATTCAACCCATGTGAAAATACCTTGTTTATCGAACATTATTGACAAACAACTAACTAGACTACCATGGATATTTCCACATTCTTGTGTGAGAAAAATCTCACAATAGAACTAATGACTCCACCAAGGAGAATTCTCATGAATTCTTCCTATTGGTGCTTGGTTACCCTAATTTATTGTTATCTTTTGGTTCTTTCATGTTTTGTTGTCTTTGTATTGAATTCAACCATCCCAATGAGTTTTATTGTTTTCTTCTATTTTGGTATAAATTAGGATGTTAATTACTCACACGACCCACTCACTCTTTTTTGGCTAAAACCTACGACTAAGTTACTACTTTTGGCCTATTTTTTGCAAGTGGAACCGTATGATTTTTTTGAGGCCTGGTTTTCAATGAGCAAGCTTGAACATATCTAAATTAGCTTCTCCAACTCCTTTTTTATCCATGTTGGTTGAAACTTGGTAGTTTGGAGCCTTGAATGTCTTTTGCTACATGTGTTGAGGTTTGGATGTTTGTTTGTTTTCATTTTTTTGAAAATATAGGAATAAAAAAAGTTTCTTACTTCCTCGGAAATTTTAAATTTTATCATTTAATTAGGTAGTTTTTTGGATTTAAAACGTGGTTTTCACCACTAATTTGAATCCTTGTAGATTCAGTGTGAATGACTTGAAAATTTCCATATAACGAAAATTTTATGATGATTATTTATTGTAGTGTTTTATGATGATTATTTATTGTAGTGTGCTTGTTGATTCATTCAATTGTAAAGCATGATAAGATTATTTGAAATTGGAAATGTTTAAGTTTTTCCATAAAAATAATTTTTTCTTGTCATCGATATATTTCTAAGTGATTATTGTTAATTGTGATCACAATGTTTTTCACTCGTGTTTATTTACAAGTAATTTTGGTTTTTGGTCCTTTTCAAATTCTTCAAAACACCATTTGATCTTTCTTCCATGACCGAATGATTACAAAATAGATACCTAAAATGAATGCTTAAAATGAATTCTTAAAGTAAAATCTACTAGCCTCATTCTACTAGTTAGGGTCTCTTGAATAGGTGTGGAGAGAAACGACTTTGGGTCCATAAAATGGAAAGTGGGAGTTAAGTAACTGAGATTAAAATTCATTTAGAAACAAGTGTTTCCATAATGAAAACTCCTATAACACAAGAGTAAAGCACTAGGTCAATCTGTGGAAGTGTGGATATAAAGGTTTTAATGGGCACTACTCTTATAGAAACATATTATATCGTATATGTGAAATGGCGGGATGAGGGATGTGATTTTTGGTTCCTATGACTTTGAACTAAACCTGTATACGTGTCCCATGGCTATTCTCCTCGACCTTTGTCTTGTGAAGAGGTATGTTAGTGGTCATTCCTAGGGTTTCACCCAAGTACCTTGTTCGTGGGATTACATATAGCACTTGAGACAAATAATGAATCTCCTTTTTGAGGACTTCATTGGATTTCATCACCTTGTGTGTGTTCTTCTCTACAAGGTCATTATAATTGGTCCCTTTCTTACCTTCACTTCGAGTCCCTTGATGGAGGCTCAATTATAAGGGTTTATTATATTTCAAGGGTTATGTTGTTTTATTACTCCCTAGTGTGTCATATAGGGGTGTTTTTTAGTTGTATATTGTTCCCCGATAAGTCCTTGGAGATTACTAGATGTTTATTAATTAGTGACATCTCACTTTGATTTCATCTTAATCAAAGTGGTGCACCCTAGTCCTATATTGATTGGTACCCAAGTTAACCATTTTGAGTCATCATACTCATGGTTCTCAAATTAATTCATTGACCCCCTAAAAATTGGAACTTCTTTACCTTAACCATTCAAAGAGGAATCACTCTTGGTTGTTTCATAATCCAATTATAGATCAAATCATGTTTAATGTTCTTGGGAATTCCAACTAAGGCCCCTTTTCTTTTCCTTCACTTGGAAAAGTTTGTGCGCCTATCATGGCTACCTTGAATCTTCCCATATTTATTGTATCACTTTTGAATTTTTTTGTATCCTCTCTTGTCCTCAATGCCATTGATTCTTCACCAACAATCAGTTAATACTAGGGGCATCAACTTTACCTTATCCATTTACTTTATTAGCAAGATAACTTGATTCCATCTTTGTCTCCATCATCTAGTGAAACTATAGTTTCTCTCCCTATGAACTCATAACCAAGATAGTCAAAGGAAAAGTAGACAAAAGAGCTTGAAATGAAATGAGGGGAAAGGAGGAAACCCACCAACCTATGTAAATAATGTTTGGGGCATACCTAGTGTTGAGAAACCTAGGAATATGCAACACAAACCTAAGTTTCATTGAAACTTCTCCCAAGAGGACCATTTGATTCATATTTTCCCTACCATTTGTTGAAGGTAAATTCACCTACAGATAAGCAAATCCCCTCATTAGACAGGTGTGATCCAATGACAATCAGTAGGATAGACAATGTACCTCTTTATCCTAGTATTAATCATGCAATTTCATAAGTTAATGATAGAGGGAAGGAAAGGAGAAACATACCTTAATCCTAATGATTGTCCAACATATCCAATGATCCTCACTAGATCCCACTTCAAGGATGTTGCTTCACCAAATTACCTGCACAACAATAAAACCAGTACAACCTTCCTCATTCCTTCATAAGATAAAAAATGAACTCTTGCATGAATTAAGTCCTAATAGAGTAACCCTAGCTTAATTATATCAACAAAATCACATTCAAGATACATGATAGATCAAAGAACATATAGATTGTTGGGGGAGAAAGAATGTAGATCTATATTGATGAAAAGAGAAATACAAAAAGTATGATCTACCTTGAGATCCATTGTTGTACTCCTAGCTCCAAGACATAAAGATCCTCTCCTTGGCCACAATATCACCATTGTTTAACAAGCATAAGATGGAACCATATTCAAAATGGATCCCACCTAGGTCCTAATCACACTAGTGTTGATGCCTAGCACTCAATAATTGCTAGAAACTAAAGACCAAGGATTCTCACTCCACTGGCATAAGGAAGCTTCAATGCAAACTCTCTAACTTTTTGAATTAGCCTCTTACCTTAGATTTTCCTCACTATATATTCTTGAGGAGATAACAATAGACTTCATGGCATGTGAGATGGGAAAATACAATTTTCACAATTATGAGCTTATGCCAACCCATTGTTCATTGATCAACTCATGACTTTCCAATTCTTGAAGGTATAAGGGGAGGTTGTTGGTTTTGTATAGGAATCCCATGACCGATTTTGTCTTTTCTACGAGGAAAGCACAATCGATTGCCCCTTTACTAGGAAGAAGAGAGGCCAAGGATTTTTATGATCGATTTTCTTGGTTGAAATGCATATTAGCTTCAAAACATCTCATAAAATATTTGTTTATCCTATGGTGGAAAATACAAGTATAATAGATGCCCACTAATGTATGAGGTTAAAAGAGGAATTGATGGTCGAAATACATTGCAAAGGTATATGGGGACAAGTGGACTAAGGAGAATATATGCAGATCAAGAAACTAGGAAGTGCCTACAAGAAAAAATCAACCAATCAAATATAGATCATCCCCATGGTAGGCATACCCATGCTCGGATATATGAAT
>ML795931.1:292776-350147 GCA_009831015.1 Picea engelmannii
TAATGCATCATTGTCTAAGGTAACTCTATATTTTCCACGTTCCTTCCAAACATGAATAGAGGAGATTTGAATGTCTCATAGGAAACTTGGTTTGCAACATCCGAGTTATATTGATTATGAGCGGTATAATGTGGTATTCGTGAGGAGTTTGTGAAGTTGGAGGCATGTATTGGGAAGCTAGTACTAATCATAGTCATATTGTTGTTTGAATGATGATCAACCATAGTTCCTTCTATCCTCTGGAGTAGTTTCCTTATGAAAAATAAAATCCCAACTTGAAATTTGTTACTTCTTCATCATTATCTGAACTTGAGATTGTCACAAACTTTATATGTTTGTGAGAATATTTTGCTTCCCTGTCCCTTCACCGTCGTTTAATTTTACTCTTATATAGTATGCCATATCAATACAGTAGCATTATGAATGAGTATTTCTCATCTATATGGAAATCATTAATTTTCTATTTAGCATGATACTTTGGAAGGGACAATGGCTTATCCTTCAAGTTTAAGGAGATTTTATTTATCGCAAAACCAAACAAGCCACTTGCAAATACCAATGTGGAAAGTAATCGACTAAACATTTTCTACTTCAATGCAATATTTATTGAAACATACGATTTAATTGTTCCACCATTTTCTTATATAGTTCATAAGCGCTATCAGTTGTCCCCTTAGACATTGATTCTGAGAGTGCATGCAACATAATTGCAAACAAATATAAATAATTGTTTATGGGTGCATAAGGTTTAATATTAGGGTAAAATAATGCATTCCACATAACCCTTGAAGAAGAAACATTGAACAGAGTGCATTCCATGGAAAAAAAATAGAATGTTTCGCTCTTTCACGTGCAACAAACACTAATCTGGTTCTTGGCATTATCATAAACAATTAGGGGTCCTTGCAAAGAAATGTCTCCAATTACATTTGTGGCACTATTATTCACTTCACTGTCATTGAGGATTCCCAAACATTACCTCGAGAACTAATGACCAAGTAACCTTTTGGGGGAATGTCAAATTGTCTAGTCTTAATAAGCCATGGGTTGCCCCCAAAATCCAGGGTTAATGGTTTGAAAAAAAATGTGTCATGTCTCATATAGACCTGATAGGATGTTTCTCCCACCAACACAATGGTAAAGTTAAATCTGACAAATCCTCTACTAACCCTCTTCCAAAAAGGTTCTCTTTGATTGCTGAGACAAATGCAAAGTAAACTTTATGTGAGATATGTAAAGGATATACCACTATAAAAAACCACCCCTCCTATGTTTGTTTTGAGGTCATAGCAATAATAAGTTTGTTTTCGAGTTTCATATTTGCAGTTCCCACGTGATGTAAATTCATCGAAGGCTTACCAATTATGGGAACCCACATCATTTCCCACACAGGTACAAGATCATTTCCAAAGAACATATATTTGTCACCTCTTTCCTCTCTTTCATCTCCAACAATGCAATGACCAATCACATTCTTAGTCAGACCTTGATTTTCTAAATGTAATGGGAGACTAACCTGAGTACTATTGAGGCCCAATAGTCCATCTGTTACTGCAGGTGAAACTACAAGAGAACCCCATTGGTCATATCCATGTCCAAACATGGAATTTTTTCGAGCTATAGAGCCATTTGTCTGTAAAACTCTAATATTGTCTCTTTCAAGAACTCCCATAGAGGATCTATGATAGCATATTCTATCGCATAATCACATTGTTCATAGCTACTCATGCATTCATAGTTGTGAACTTATTGCAAATTAATAAAGGAAGGGATGTGATGAAGTTAAGAATAATTTCACACACCAAGGAATGTCAAGGACATCATCCACAAACTCAAGGAAAATCATGAAGAAAATGAATCTCAATACCACATTATACTCCACAAGCCACGATTTCGCCCATCTGAAAAACATTACTACGGATCATATGGAAAAATAAGGGTATCCATATGATGTGAAACTTGGATCGGTGGCAGCAAAGGACAAGTTTATTTGGTGTGTTCTAGATATTAGGGTTTTCAAACCCTAATTTACTTTTCTTCCTTTGTCAACGCAACATAGAATCAATTTTGGGTACGTGTCACTTTGAAGTTCGAAACAAAAATACCTTGAGAATCAAACTTTAATTTGTTGTGTTAGATTCCCACAAGCCATGACCAAAATTTCTCTCATTTCTTAATGTTTGATTCTAAATTGTAGCCACCATCATATGGGATGATCAATTTAGTTTGTCATTACTCGAGAGATTGATTTTATAGACTTGAATCTCATATGAGTTGGCTTTCAATGTCTTTGTTATTGATGAAAAGGAATGGAATTCCTTATACCAACATTTTTTAATTTCACAAGGCTAAGGTGAGATAGGAGGGATTATCACTCTAGTTTATATCCTAGTCAAAAACTTCAATCGACTCTCAAGCAATATGTACTTGGACCTGATGCTAATTTTATAATTGATTGTTTCACATAAAATAAAATAGAAAAAAATTTATAGTGTAATTATAAACAGATTTATAAAAGACAATTTTGAAGAAAACAAAACTGAAATAACAATGTACAACATATCCAAAAGTGAGACTAGAATCAATAAATGATTTTATCAATTTCAATTCCAAATTACATCAAAATTTCTCTTTACAGACCCTTGCGAGGGTAAGGACCAAAGTTAAACTTAAAAGTCTAGGGTGGAATTTTCCATCACACAAAGACAATTGATGTCTTCAAAGAAAATACCAAGACCAGAAAAACGTTGGATTAACCAAGCTACAAATGCATCACTATCTTGACTCTGCAAAATAATTCCAATCAACACTGAAAAATAATTTAGAAGTCAAATTAAAATTAAGAGAGTATCGAGACAAATGAATGACCTTTTGAAGCATGTCAAATATCTATGCTTATTAGTCCTTCTTCTTGCCACCTTCAGTAAAACCCCGCTATCAACAAGAGGATTTATCTCTATGTAATTCAGAAATGAATGAATAACGAATGAATCTCACTTTAGTGCAAGAGAAAACCTTTATCAGAAATGCCTCTCCATTCTCTCTCTTTCTTTTGTCCTTCTTTTCCTTCTTATTTTATTCTTCAATAAGGTAGTTTGAGTGGTTTAACTACCTTTTAGTTAGAAGGTTAAACAATTTTAATTAAGTAGGACAACTTTATTAAATATTGATAAAGGATAATAATACATAATAACTAATAGGTGGGGACCCCCTACATATCCCTCTATTTGTTTAATTTTCAATATTCCCTTGTTCCTCCATAATTTAAATATGCAAGTCACACCATCTCTTCATCATACATACATATGTGTATCCAACAACCCAAAAAAATAGATAGCCATAAATACACTTGTGCCTACCAAAATATCATAATTATGCCAAAAGTAGATTAAGTAGTCTATTGTCCAAAAATATATAAATGTTAATGTGTCTAACAGTCAAACTGAAAATAAAGTACTATCATAACACAAATTCAAAAATTATATATTTTATGGGATGTTCTTTTTCTCTGCTCACTGGCTTTTAATGAAGCCACCCTGTGAATTTATAAATCTTCCTCGGAAGGTTTCCTATCTTCATTTGTGGACACTTCAGGATGCATATTATTGAAGGTGATCTTTCTCACTTCATCATAAATTTTTAGGGGAAGAGACTAAATTTTATAGGAGGAGGCATCTGAGGAATTTGAGCTAATTGAGATTGCAGGTCGCTTTCCTCTGCTTGGTTCAAGATCTATACTTAAATCTTTAAATTTCTTAGGCATATGAGTATAGTGAACTTGTGATGTCACTGAAGCAATTTGTTGGACTGGCTTCTCAGGATGAAGTGGTGGAGGTAATGGTAATGAGACAATGTCCCAATCATTAAAACAAGTGGAGAATTGGGAATCACAGGATTCCAACCATTATTTGGTTGAGAAACAAGATGCATGGATACATGTGTTTGAAAGAGAATGATATAAATGTTGGGGTGCGGATGCAATGGAGGTTTGACAGGTGGTGAAGGAGGATGAAAGTGTCCTTGTCCAACTAAGTTCAGAAAACCAATTTGCAGGAGTTGGTTGAACTCCTCATAATCAACATCGAAGTGGATAGAAAACCTTAACCTTTTATTTCTACTCCTTTGCCAACCAACATTATGCCATCTATCCCAGTTTCCTCTATTTCCCTTGTTATAACTTCCTCTACTGAAGAAACTCATCTAGATGGTCATAAAACTAAGTTATCATATGCAACTCACAGCTAGTGAAAACATTAAATATTGTCTTTCATAACATATAATTTAATGATGGCTCTGAGATAAACAACAGTAAAGCATGCAATCAACAAAGAGAGATTGAGGAGAAAAAGGGAATAGTCAAGGAAAAATCTTGTAATGCCCTCTGTAATTATACATATTTTCAAAACAAAACATCTTTTATAACTCCATAAACTAGTAATTACTTAGAACATGGGAAAGGTAATGAATTTGGGAGAGATGAAGAGATTTTAAATATAAAAAATGAATTGAATGAAAAGAATGTATGGTCATGTTCTCAATCCATTAATTTTGATTGAAAACTTATTTACTCATAACTTATATTTATGATCTTTTCAAACTCATTCCATATAATCATCAAACCAATTGTATTTTCCAAGTTGTCAACAAACTTTTTCTTTTAAAATTGTTTTCTATTTATACAACAGGGGGTGAACATTTAAATGATACATGATTTGGGACTTCGTAAAATAATACCTAGAAAGTGGAAAAATGAAGGGGTTTGGTCATGTGTATACAAAAGAAAGCAAACAGAAGAAATTCCTTAAAAATACATCACTTCACATATGTTCAAACTGATGCAACACACAAAGTATTATTCCTTTTAAACAATCATGATATCAAACCATTGTCGAATATTTCCACTTAACGAATGTTGAGTATATATATAATATTTTCCAAACTAGGGCCAATACTCAAACTTCTCACCAAATAGGGATTTCAAATCAATAGTATTTTATACCAACATTGACCTCCTCAAACTTCTCACCAAATAGGGATTTCAAATCAATAGTATTTTATACCAACATTGACCTCTCTTTTAAAATTTAAGAACCATCCTTGAATGCTCCAGAACAAGTTACTCCTTGAACCTGACGTCGTCTCTCAAGGTCAACAACACATAAGTCTACCGTGGGATCAAGATTTACAAATCTTTGCAAAACTTCCACGTATCGACCTTTACCATCAGGTTGGAGATACAATTTTATAAATGGTGAATCTCCATAGCTAAACCTTGTGTTTTTAGAGTTATTCAATATTAATATTTCAGGCTTAATATCGCACGAGCTTTAATCTTTTCCCACTTCTAAAATAAACT
The DNA here is from genome assembly GCA_009831015.1 of Picea engelmannii. Classification (NCBI taxonomy): domain Eukaryota; kingdom Viridiplantae; phylum Streptophyta; class Pinopsida; order Pinales; family Pinaceae; genus Picea; species Picea engelmannii. Next base: position 298,133 of record ML795931.1, read on the forward strand.
TACTTCTTCCACCAGTTAGGATTTATTATAATGATAAATGGATAAACATCAAACTAAAATTTATTTTATTAAAATGTATTGGTAGAAATGAAGCTCCTAAGTCTTGTCTTATATAATAATTTCAATATAACGATTTAGAAGTACATGGATTTTATTTTAACTTATCTATATAGTTCTTTTATATATGGATCAATAGGTATAAAACCAATTGCACCAAATTAAAACCTCACCAGATGTATGTTACATTACTATCTAGCCAAAATAAATAAGGAAAGGTGATGAAGAGAAAACTTGACTTTGATTCTTAATACTAAGTCTTAGCTCAACTTGATATGTGTTTATTATTTAAAAATGAAGATTGAGCTCAACCATGGTTTAAATAAAACCTTAGTAAAATAATTTTTGTTCTTGATAGAGTGTATGGGCTAAAGACTAACTTGGGCATTATGATATTATAAGCAAATAAAAATTGAATTGGTTGATTAACAAGTTGAGGAATAAAATAGAAGACTTATTTGGATTGATGATTATTTTAATGTAATTGAAATGGAAGCAAACTTTGCAAGAATTTGTGACAATTTGAAAAATATTGGAAGGATGTTTTGAGTTACAACACAGTGAATGATTATTTGATTTATTAGTTACTCTTCTTTTTTTATTTGGGATATTTTGGAATTACTTTTGGTTTTCCCACTATTATAAATTTGTCCCTTTCTATTATTAATTAGTTGATCGTTTCCTAGACAATATCTGATGAGTAATATGTTCTTAGTGGAATTGTTTCTTCAAGAATCTAAAGCCCCAGATAACTTTCATTGACTATTGCCATAGGTTATCCTCAACACATGTTTCTCCAAACCCCTTAGTTTACTTCTTTCTATAGTAGATAAATATAAAATTATAAACAATAAAAAGAATGGAAAGAGAAAAATTAAACAACTTTTAAATCCCATCAAATGATTGTCGAACCATTAACCTAGAGGATTATTCCATACCAAACAGGGAGGATTCTAATTGGGCCTCATCCTTGGGTTCAATCCCTAATGTTAAGCATTTTGAATTCATCCCCCTCAACACAACATAAAGGATACTTCGATATATCTAGGATATATTTCACTTTGGGATACATTACAGTTTAGGGGGACTATTTTGTTGGTTGGTTTCAATGATTCTTATTGGGTTGGCAACCTTCATGATTGAAAAACTACTACAAGTTATGTTTTCATTCTTGGTTTTGAACCTATCGTTTGGATTGTAAGAAGAAACATGCTCTTTGTATTTCTTCAACGGAAGAAGAGTATCAAGCAACAGTTAATGCAAGTCAAGGAGCCTTGTGGATTCGATAAATCCTTTAAAATTTTGGATTCTAGCAGCAATATCCGACCACACTCTAGTGTGACAATCATAGTTCCATCAAGCTCACCAAATATATAGTTCAACATCAACATAGAAAACAAATTGAGATACAAATGCACTTCATCATAAATTTATTCAGGATTACATTCTCGAAGTGTTCTTCTTCCCGAAAAATGATCAAGTTGTAGACACTTTCACAAATTCTCTTACAGAAGAGAAGTTTTTCAAAATTCGATCCATGTTAGGATTTTAGAAAGTTTTCATTAAGGGAGGATAGGCTCTAATTCCCCTTTCCTTCTCCTTTTGTGTCAGTTGTATATATCTTTCAATCCTATCCCAAGTTGTTCTTAAGGGAGGATGTTAGGATATTTAAACACTTAGGAGTTAGTTAAGATCAACTTGGTATAATGTGTCTTTAAGTAAAGTGTGTTTCTTCAATGTGTTTCCTTAGTATATATTAGTATGCATTTGTATTTATATAATATGATTGTCACAATATATTCTAGAAATAAAGTGATCCAACGGTTCATATTCTCCTTAATACTAACAACTATATGGATATGTGGCTTAACACCCAATTGGTCCATGATCTCTATTTAAAGAGCATAGAGGGTCATTTGATAATCATCGATTGTGAGAAATTAATATGTAAAATTCTTTTCTTTTTCATTAATATATTGCCTCAAATGGCCACATTGGCTAGGGCCATAGACTATTTCTCTCTTTTAGAGTTTTAACCACATAATACATCGTGGTACTGATTTTTGATCTGTTTGTGTGAGTGGTTTCTTAAGGTATTCAACCCATGTGAAAATACCTTGTTTATCGAACATTATTGACAAACAACTAACTAGACTACCATGGATATTTCCACATTCTTGTGTGAGAAAAATCTCACAATAGAACTAATGACTCCACCAAGGAGAATTCTCATGAATTCTTCCTATTGGTGCTTGGTTACCCTAATTTATTGTTATCTTTTGGTTCTTTCATGTTTTGTTGTCTTTGTATTGAATTCAACCATCCCAATGAGTTTTATTGTTTTCTTCTATTTTGGTATAAATTAGGATGTTAATTACTCACACGACCCACTCACTCTTTTTTGGCTAAAACCTACGACTAAGTTACTACTTTTGGCCTATTTTTTGCAAGTGGAACCGTATGATTTTTTTGAGGCCTGGTTTTCAATGAGCAAGCTTGAACATATCTAAATTAGCTTCTCCAACTCCTTTTTTATCCATGTTGGTTGAAACTTGGTAGTTTGGAGCCTTGAATGTCTTTTGCTACATGTGTTGAGGTTTGGATGTTTGTTTGTTTTCATTTTTTTGAAAATATAGGAATAAAAAAAGTTTCTTACTTCCTCGGAAATTTTAAATTTTATCATTTAATTAGGTAGTTTTTTGGATTTAAAACGTGGTTTTCACCACTAATTTGAATCCTTGTAGATTCAGTGTGAATGACTTGAAAATTTCCATATAACGAAAATTTTATGATGATTATTTATTGTAGTGTTTTATGATGATTATTTATTGTAGTGTGCTTGTTGATTCATTCAATTGTAAAGCATGATAAGATTATTTGAAATTGGAAATGTTTAAGTTTTTCCATAAAAATAATTTTTTCTTGTCATCGATATATTTCTAAGTGATTATTGTTAATTGTGATCACAATGTTTTTCACTCGTGTTTATTTACAAGTAATTTTGGTTTTTGGTCCTTTTCAAATTCTTCAAAACACCATTTGATCTTTCTTCCATGACCGAATGATTACAAAATAGATACCTAAAATGAATGCTTAAAATGAATTCTTAAAGTAAAATCTACTAGCCTCATTCTACTAGTTAGGGTCTCTTGAATAGGTGTGGAGAGAAACGACTTTGGGTCCATAAAATGGAAAGTGGGAGTTAAGTAACTGAGATTAAAATTCATTTAGAAACAAGTGTTTCCATAATGAAAACTCCTATAACACAAGAGTAAAGCACTAGGTCAATCTGTGGAAGTGTGGATATAAAGGTTTTAATGGGCACTACTCTTATAGAAACATATTATATCGTATATGTGAAATGGCGGGATGAGGGATGTGATTTTTGGTTCCTATGACTTTGAACTAAACCTGTATACGTGTCCCATGGCTATTCTCCTCGACCTTTGTCTTGTGAAGAGGTATGTTAGTGGTCATTCCTAGGGTTTCACCCAAGTACCTTGTTCGTGGGATTACATATAGCACTTGAGACAAATAATGAATCTCCTTTTTGAGGACTTCATTGGATTTCATCACCTTGTGTGTGTTCTTCTCTACAAGGTCATTATAATTGGTCCCTTTCTTACCTTCACTTCGAGTCCCTTGATGGAGGCTCAATTATAAGGGTTTATTATATTTCAAGGGTTATGTTGTTTTATTACTCCCTAGTGTGTCATATAGGGGTGTTTTTTAGTTGTATATTGTTCCCCGATAAGTCCTTGGAGATTACTAGATGTTTATTAATTAGTGACATCTCACTTTGATTTCATCTTAATCAAAGTGGTGCACCCTAGTCCTATATTGATTGGTACCCAAGTTAACCATTTTGAGTCATCATACTCATGGTTCTCAAATTAATTCATTGACCCCCTAAAAATTGGAACTTCTTTACCTTAACCATTCAAAGAGGAATCACTCTTGGTTGTTTCATAATCCAATTATAGATCAAATCATGTTTAATGTTCTTGGGAATTCCAACTAAGGCCCCTTTTCTTTTCCTTCACTTGGAAAAGTTTGTGCGCCTATCATGGCTACCTTGAATCTTCCCATATTTATTGTATCACTTTTGAATTTTTTTGTATCCTCTCTTGTCCTCAATGCCATTGATTCTTCACCAACAATCAGTTAATACTAGGGGCATCAACTTTACCTTATCCATTTACTTTATTAGCAAGATAACTTGATTCCATCTTTGTCTCCATCATCTAGTGAAACTATAGTTTCTCTCCCTATGAACTCATAACCAAGATAGTCAAAGGAAAAGTAGACAAAAGAGCTTGAAATGAAATGAGGGGAAAGGAGGAAACCCACCAACCTATGTAAATAATGTTTGGGGCATACCTAGTGTTGAGAAACCTAGGAATATGCAACACAAACCTAAGTTTCATTGAAACTTCTCCCAAGAGGACCATTTGATTCATATTTTCCCTACCATTTGTTGAAGGTAAATTCACCTACAGATAAGCAAATCCCCTCATTAGACAGGTGTGATCCAATGACAATCAGTAGGATAGACAATGTACCTCTTTATCCTAGTATTAATCATGCAATTTCATAAGTTAATGATAGAGGGAAGGAAAGGAGAAACATACCTTAATCCTAATGATTGTCCAACATATCCAATGATCCTCACTAGATCCCACTTCAAGGATGTTGCTTCACCAAATTACCTGCACAACAATAAAACCAGTACAACCTTCCTCATTCCTTCATAAGATAAAAAATGAACTCTTGCATGAATTAAGTCCTAATAGAGTAACCCTAGCTTAATTATATCAACAAAATCACATTCAAGATACATGATAGATCAAAGAACATATAGATTGTTGGGGGAGAAAGAATGTAGATCTATATTGATGAAAAGAGAAATACAAAAAGTATGATCTACCTTGAGATCCATTGTTGTACTCCTAGCTCCAAGACATAAAGATCCTCTCCTTGGCCACAATATCACCATTGTTTAACAAGCATAAGATGGAACCATATTCAAAATGGATCCCACCTAGGTCCTAATCACACTAGTGTTGATGCCTAGCACTCAATAATTGCTAGAAACTAAAGACCAAGGATTCTCACTCCACTGGCATAAGGAAGCTTCAATGCAAACTCTCTAACTTTTTGAATTAGCCTCTTACCTTAGATTTTCCTCACTATATATTCTTGAGGAGATAACAATAGACTTCATGGCATGTGAGATGGGAAAATACAATTTTCACAATTATGAGCTTATGCCAACCCATTGTTCATTGATCAACTCATGACTTTCCAATTCTTGAAGGTATAAGGGGAGGTTGTTGGTTTTGTATAGGAATCCCATGACCGATTTTGTCTTTTCTACGAGGAAAGCACAATCGATTGCCCCTTTACTAGGAAGAAGAGAGGCCAAGGATTTTTATGATCGATTTTCTTGGTTGAAATGCATATTAGCTTCAAAACATCTCATAAAATATTTGTTTATCCTATGGTGGAAAATACAAGTATAATAGATGCCCACTAATGTATGAGGTTAAAAGAGGAATTGATGGTCGAAATACATTGCAAAGGTATATGGGGACAAGTGGACTAAGGAGAATATATGCAGATCAAGAAACTAGGAAGTGCCTACAAGAAAAAATCAACCAATCAAATATAGATCATCCCCATGGTAGGCATACCCATGCTCGGATATATGAATCAGAAAGGTTTCCAATACAATACACTGCAGATACATGAAGTGAAATACAATATCATGGCCACAAAAAAGTACATGGTGGATCCATGTCATATAAAAGATCATATCCATGAGCAAATACAATGTGGATCTATGTCACAGTATACATCAAGAAGACACATAGAAAAAAAATTTAGAGTGCCAATTCGTCTTCAAAGAATTGATCAATCAGTGATCCCATCTTATGTAACTCAAGAAGGTAGCACTACTAATGGAGGATGCCCCTATCCCAAGGTCTTCAATCCAAACTAAAAAATTGTACGAATCTACATCATGTGAATAAATAAGTTGATGTCCAACATGGTAGAAATTGTGTGATTATCAGTCATTGATGAAAATAATTGACAGATGCGAGGAGACTCACCAATAATTAAAATGGACCCCAAGGCACATAGTACAATCTAGCAAGTGTGAATAAATAATCTATTGCCAAACACTTGTAGAAACAACTAATCAGGGATTAATTATTAAAACATGTTATCAAACACAAGAAATATTACCATTGATGTTTGCATGTTCGAAGGTATTGTATAGGTTACTAGACCTACTTCCTAGATAATGATATGGTGTCAATAGGAAGAGATCCATTGAAAGGAGGGCCTTAATTTATCCCACATCAATCAAAATGAAACAATAAATGAGAGATTTTATGAAGAAAGAAACCATCAAGTACAAACTGGCATAGGGATGGTTGACATGAAAGGTCAACAATTCTTTAGAATGTCTGACTTATGCTCAACATCCCCTGAACATATAGCATGACATAATAATGATTTGGGTAGAATTGACTCAAAAGGACCAATGACATAGTGCAACAATGTAGGAGGCATTGAAGCACTCTTCATATTAATTGAAAGAATAACCAATCGGAAGAGTAGATAACTCATAATCATGGTACGGGTCCTAAGGAATAACTAAATACCAACTTTAATATAATGACACAAATGGGTGCCATCTTCAAGGGTGACAATAACGAATGGTTTCCACTCAAACTAAATCAAATAAATATTTATATTCCCCCCTCCCCCACCCTTTCTTTTTGATGTTTTCTTTTTCTTTTTCATGTTTTAATGAGTGTTAAAAGGAGATAAAAGTATGATACAATGGAGAAAAAAAGTGTCTCAATGGCATGCAACTACATTCCAAGTCCATGGAACAGACTCGTGCACTCAAGATTTTGTGTTGGGAAAGTGATGTCCACTCAAGTTTTTTTTCTCCAGAAATATACAGTCTCAAAATGGAGGCAAATGGAAAAAAGTTAATAGTGGATGAAATGGAAATAAACATGATTAAGTGAATGGTAGCATAACACTATGAACCAATATACAAGTAATAATAAGAAAATGAAACAGTAAAGAAATAAAAATAACAAGAACCCCTTCAGGACCTGGCCAAAAAACGATGAAGAGAGAAGTATGAGGTCTCAAATTTTAAGTCATGGAAAGGCTAATATGGATTCTCAAGCCTACAAATAAACACAACATGGACACCTAATAGAAATATAGGGATGCTAACTAGGGAATCCCATTAAGGCTAGACACTACCACACAAGTTACGATGTGCAACAAAGAAAGGAGGTTAATGTCGCAACCTGGTGGAATCAAACCTAAGGAATAATATCGAAAAAAGGATGGTTAATAATGCAAGATCGAAATGCAGAGAAAAACCTATTGCTATATTCTTGATCGAAATATTTACTTCAAATTTCAATGAAGATCACCATAGAAAATACCAAATATAATGTCTTCACGTATACATGATCAACAACACTAGTCCATAGGTTAATAAATCCAATATAAACCTCCAATAACAACTCGTGCTTTGCAACAAAAAACTTTAAAAACAAAAACCTTAAAAATAAAATATGGTACAAAGCATCGCACAACATTGTTTCTTATGCATAGTACTTCTTGAGGTAGATCTCATTGCAAGGCTCAAACCAATGATTGCTTTCATAATCAATTAACACGTAGGCCCATGTCGACAACATACAGCTTAGGTACATGTAAAAAAAGTTCAAACTTCCATGCTCCTAACATATCATGGTGGAAGGAATGAACCTAGACCAAGTTTCTTTCAAACCAAATGTAAGGACTAACATGTTTATCATAATGAATATTGGTGCACCATTTAGAAATATCGTGGGCTATTGCTACTCCTTAATGATGATTTCCAAGACATGGTGGGGATACAAGACATTTTTCTTCGATATGGATTGGAATGGAAAATTGGGTGATGAGTTTTGAAAAAAAAATATCTTACACAATTGGGTTAAGTCTTAGCATTTCACTAGATGACCTAGAAAATACATCCTGAAAGACTCTGAAAGGAGCACTATAAAGTTTGAATCTTTCAAAAGAAAACTATTCTCCAATCAACATATGATCAAAAGGGCCAAGGTTCAAGGATATTTAAAGAGGTATATTGTTCAAAATGTTCATCAAGGTCCCCTCTACATGCACATCATGTGTTAGGGTGGGTCATTGGTACCACTCATTATCTCTACATGAAACAAGGATTTTTGTGTCAACCTCTAAAGTGTACAATTTAGGAAGAAAGAATGATCAATGATGCATATCTTCCCATGGTATATTAATCATATTCATGGCCTCAAGAATAGACTCATTCGAAGGAAATTCAACATTCAAGAAATCATATGAATCGGGATGGTTGATGGCCCATATGGGCGAAGTGAATTGATCATATTCCATATATTGATGGAGATTCTAATCAACATCATTTCTTTTCTTCGTGATCACTTGATAATAAATATCTACCACACTCAATTAAATACTCATTCTAAATGACTCTATATCATAAAGGTGAGGTACTACTTAAGGATCCTAATTGACAATTCATTGGAAAAAATTAAGTGATGAGGCATTGAGTCCACAATCGACCTAGAAGTTGAGGAAAAACATTGTGATTCAATAGTACCCAAAGAGATCATACATATAGGAGTTGAGTCTAAAGAACTAATTGGTGGAGTAAGGGTGAATGTACCCATCAAAGATGAATCCTTAAACATGCTAACACCAACACTATCATAAGCACCTTTAGAATTGTTGGCGAATGGAATATTCGAATCGACATTGGTTCTAAAATCTGTTGTAAAGTAAGTGATTTGATCTATAGTAACTACTTTTCCTTCATGAGGAAAATGGAGGGATTGAACAATTGAATACACTACAACCATCATCACGTAAAACCAACTACACCCTAACAATAGATTATAATCTAGAGAAGCGTTGACTACTTCAACCTCAACTAAAGAAGTCTTTCCACCTAACTCAATAGGAAAGGTGGAAATGATTCCATGGATATTAAAGGTATGATCATCAAATGTTTTCAACATGGTGTACAACTAGATTATCTCTAGAGAACCTAAGGCTCTCCAACATGCCATAGACATAATACAAGTGGAGGCTATTTCATCAACAACACATCTAAATATGTTTGTCCCAAGTGAGGATACTTGGATCTAGAAAGTTATTTGATGAGGAAACCTAGGATGACTCTGTTCAATGTCATATGTAATTACATAAGTATATGAGGGATCAAATCCACAAATTGTAGTAAAAAATTCTTTATGTTGCACGGGTCATCTTTGAAGGACCTCTAGGGAAAACATAGCACAAGGTTCTTGGGCCAAATCCTCAACAATACTATATTTTTTAGAAGCTCGACCATTAGGGTTGTGTGTAGAACTTTGTAAAAAACCCTTGGGGAGGAAAATAATTGTTTCAATGGATAGAGTCTCTATATGCAAAGGGCCATCAAGTTGATATGAAGATGGGTCCTTATCAATAGGACCACTCTCATAACTGTCATAATTATGAGCTATAGTCTAAATATTAACAACTTGGTCACACATGTAGATGTTAGCATATGTGATGTTACCCCCTTACAAAGGTGGAGGGTATGTTGCAACCATTTGTTGTTGTTTTTGTTGGGGGGGAGGATTTGTTAGGAATGCATGTTGTTATTGAGCTCCCCACTAAGCTAAGTATTGATTAATCTCATCCATCTAAGGATGTTGGTGAGTAAGATGGTCTCTATTACAAATCTTGCACGTAAACTTCATCTTATTTTTCTCTTTGGTGCATCCACATTATCATTTTGATAAGGGAAAGTCACTTTCCCAAAAACATAATTATTTTTATTTTTTTTACATCCATATTGTTGAGCATTCTTCAAATCCGTTGATTATATCAAATGAACATCAAGGGTTTGGGTAGGGACTAAGGCATTTTGTAATGTCTATGTAATTGTAGGTGGATTAGAAAATATGGTCATCTAACCCATTTGACATGTCAATTGGCCAACACAAGCATGGGAAATAGGACCAATCACACCATCAACATATGGCCTCGGGGTATTTTTTGGATGATCCGTCAACAACCTAGGAGCATCAGGGATTAAATCATATAATGTGCTAAATTGAGAATAAATCAAATGTAGTTGTTGAGCACATAAAATCACTTGCTCTTCGGTCAAATATCCTGACATAGCTACATCCTTCATGATATTAGGAAGCAATTACATCACAAACCAATCTAGTAGAAATTGATCCAAAATTCCAGCTCTGATGAACCTACGTTTCCTTCTACATTCATGGATATGATCATAAATATGAATTTTGGCATTCTGAGGTAAATATGTCAATATTTTAGTTCCAGTTTTGTAATGGATCGAAGGTTGAAAATGGGTCAAAAAATACATCATTGGGATGGAAAATCATTAAATGAAGCACCTAGTAATTCAACATACCATTTTGTGGTGCTCCCCATTAGGGTTTGTTGGAAACGTTGCAACCTAATTCTATCATCCACCAATGAGTTAAATTAACACCATAGGTGGAACGTCATGACATGGGTGGAAGGATATTCTCCATAATTTCCATCAAACTTAGGTATATTTGATGGAAATTTATTAGGTATATCCAACCATGTGGGGTTGATGCTTAATGAATTCATTTGTTAATCGAGATATATCTAGTAAATTTAAGGTAGCTAAGAAAATTAATCGAGTATTGAGAAACGAATTATGGTGGATGAATGATGAACCTTGCAATCTATATGGAACCATACATCTCCCCATACCACTACCCCCAGGGAAATTATTTCCCCCAATGATAGTAGTAACACTGGTTGTTGGGCCAAACCTAGGATTAAAGTTCCAACTAAAAGGAAAACCTACATTATGTGTAGCGAGACTACCTATGGTATACTAGAAACATGTGGGAATCCACTTCCAATAGTAAAAACCTGCCCAAAGATCTAGAGAAAAGTGGTGTCACCTCGAGGACCTATCACTTCAATCCAAAACTCTCATACACACAATATCCCCACCAAACAAGTGAAGAGGGTAAATCCTTGTACACAGACAACTCGCGTATATGCACCCTATACACAGACAGCCTGCGTACACACCAAAAAATAGGGTTTTTCTGTAATTTCGAGAATTTCGCCATCATGATCTCAGACTTGCCGAAACTTCAATGCGTCCATGAGATCCTCCCAATATCCTCTCTCTCAAAATAGATCTTCAACACATGCTCAAGAGATCCACACCAAAGATACTCTCACAAGAAGCTCTCCATCAATACTCCAAAGGATATTCTCACAAGAAGCTCTCCATTGATCCACACAAAGGATGTTTTGGAAGAGTCCATAGATATCTTATTTATACTTTCATCCTCTAGGTCACTTAACCAATTTCTAGGTCACTTAACCTATTTTCCTTATTTTAGTGTTAACTACTTTCCATAGATACAAAGTTCTCCAATACTTTGTCATTTAAATATTTCTTCTTGATTTTGTCACCTTACTTTATCATTTCTTGATTTTGTCACTTCTATTTATTATTTAAATAATTCACCTTGACTTTGTCACTTTACTTTATCATTTAAATAATGATTTCTTCTTTTCAAGCACTTTGACTTCTTTAACCTTTTGGGGCTTCAAGCCAACATGTGAGGGCCCTCCAACTTCGTAAGGCCGTAACTCTCAAACCGTGAGGAGTTATGTGGCATTCCACATACCACCGGAAATGGCATGAAAAGAACTATCCATATAGGATAGTTTCACCAACAAATTCATTGATCTTCATCTCATTATTCCACATACAATCATGGGTCCTCCAACCATTCTTCTAGGATAACTCAATCCTCAAAAGTGTCTTCCCGTGAGGGATTTCACCATAAGGGGACCACTTTGGAGTTCATCCATTTGTGCACCTTATCAATCATGATAAGACAATAATGAGTCATCTATACATTTTTTCAACAATGCATCATATACCAATGAAACCACATCGATCCATCTTCATCATGCATCAATGGAAACTCATTGATCCATCTTCATCTATGCATTCTTATCAAAGACAATACATATTATATTACATCAATCATCAATCAATCAATCCTTTGACATCAATCGATCAAACCATTGGCATCAATGACAACATGATCCAATGATCTCACCCTTTGGCATTGATGGAAATACCAACATTGATGTCAACACCAATTACCAATTATTGATGTCAACATGTAGATAAGTCATGATCTACATCAATAGTCAATGTGACTATCTCTCCCCATCAATATCTTACCAATTATTGATGTCAACATGTAGATAAGTCATGCTCTACATCAATAGTCAATGTGAGTATATCTCCCCATCAATCTCTCCCCATCAATAGACATAAATCACATCAATGTGATTATCTCTCCCCCTTGACATCAATGGCAAAGGGCCATTCTCCTCTTGGGGTTGCTCCCCTTGCTTGAACTCTTATTTGGGGCTGCTCCCCTTGTCTGAGTACCTTTGATATTCCTCTGAATAATCTCTCCCCTTTTGAACAAGGGATATCACTCTGATGTATTGTTGAAGATACATCGAACATACTCCCCCTATGACCATTTCTCCCCCTGGAATTATTCTTCTGTGCTCTTTCTTCAAATATAGGGATATTTTCTAGATATGCATCTGATAAATATCTCCTCCTAGAATCATGAGAAGAATAATGACTCCTCCTATGGGTATGTCTCCCCCTATCTTCTCTGCAAGATTAACAATATGATACCATATGACGATCCTTGGACCTATTCATGCATCAAACTCATGCCAAACCAAGCATCATGAAGCAAAATATATGTCAACAATAAAACAGAGAATCATGAGTAAAATATCAACCAAGAACATCCTGTGCCAAAATGTGTGCTCATCATGCACAACATCTATGTACATCAACCATGTACATAAACATCATGCAATGTGACAAAAGATATCATCCATGGAATGTATCAATCATATGCCTCTATCAATATGCCATCATGTGCATCCACCAATATGCCAACCATGTGCATCTACCAACATGCCAAACAATGTATCATATCACTCATAATATATCTCCATCATGAACCAAGTGTTAGCACTCTGTAAATTCTATCCGGATGAATAGACAAACAACATAGGTAACTATTTCAACCAGCTTTAGAGATGAGGCACTAGCCTGCCCAACTCAGAGAAGGATCTCTCATGTCACTTGATATATCTATGGCAATCGGTGGCTAGATTTGGTTTGTTTTGGGGGTTTTTTATACAGTTTTTTGGCCAAGAAGAGGAGGGACACATAGGGCTATGGAGTCAAAATTATGAAATTGAATGAAAACAATGATCAACCGATAGAACTCTCTAGAGGATAAAGGCTAAATGAGGCAATGAATCTGAGTTGTAACTTAAAATAAATCAGAGTGGTAAGAGGAAAGAGGAAAAAAATAATTGCATCAAAGCATTACGTAAATGAATTCTGAATTAGCTAAGAAGAAACATACATAGTTTAAATTGCTTAGGCCGAGAGCGTCACAAGACAAATTCTGGGCCTTTAACTCTCCAATTTAAACAGAAGACAGTGTAAATGGAATTAAAGAAACACATGAAATACACACTATGAAAGAAGACATAACTCATATCACAACCAATTATAATCTTTTCATAAACAATTCCAAATGCTTCTACATATGTATTCAATTCAGTCCCAGAAAAATTACAATAGAGTCCAGAACCACCAGAATTGTTCCCTTGCACTTATGCCCATCTCTAATACACTCAGAACCTCTAACATTTATACAATTTGAGTTCCTTCAATGTGCAACCGGTTACAATAACTGAAATGAAACGTTTCAGCTTCTACAATGATTACAACTGATAATTTCTAGAAAAAACATTTTGTGATCCCTGCAGATTCCTTTGACGCTCCAGCTCCTTCTTCTACCACGTTGTCTTTGAAATTCCACTCATAATATTTCAAATATAATTGCATTTATCCATATTCTCATTAAACACTTGGGAATAATATATTTGAAATAAAAATAATTCCCAAATATTTTCTATCCTGTAGAATTAGATTTCCATAATTTAATTCATGCTGGTGGTTCTTTCCCGTGAAAAACATTTACTGTGTAATGTTTTTCCAATTTACCATTTCACTGTGGAAAAAACATTTACTATTTCATTTTACCGTCTTTAGTTAAATACCTTTTATATTCTTCTTTTACTTCTGTAAAACATTTGGATAAAAATTATCCAAGTTTTCGTTCACGTGCATCTTCCATTTAATTATTTTCCATGGAAATAAACATTAGTCTCCTTGATTTGTAAAATTTAAATCTTACCTCTGTAAAACCTTTTCACCTTGAGGAGGAATCTCATTGTTAGAAATTCCATAAATGTTGTTGAAATGCACTCCTAGAAACATGTTGCACATAAAAAATATGATACATGTTTGGATTTATTATATCGGGCTTGGGCTAAAGTGGTTTAATCCAAACTTCTTTTACCTCCGATGTGCTCCATGTAAAAACACATGTCCACCAAATAAGCCATGGTAGTTTTCCCCGGTCCGCCTTCTCATAATTAACCTCCTCGTTACTTTAATCCCCGGTATATACATGCGCCCTCCATCCAGCCTTTGACTTTTCCACATTATAAATTGAGATTCGTGCCCACGATATGATTTGACGTGATTCAATAAATTAGATATTGGATTAAATATTAATATAAATATAAAAATATTTGTATTAATAATAAAAAACCCTTTTTCTATTTTCGAAGGACTTTGGGCATATGAGACTTAACACATGACTTTGTGGATAGGATAAGGGTGCTTAATAAAAGGGATATTTTTTATTTTCAACAGGAATATGGAAAAAGAGTAAAAATGAATGAAGTTATGGAACTAAGGGATTTAAATAAGAATTAAGGCTAGGCATAGTCTTGGGATATTCGCCAACTTTTGACTCGTGGAGTACATGAATTTTTTGGATGATCCATTGGGTGAAGGATTTAGGTGATGGGAGCTTGATGAAGCTGGTGAAAAAGTTTGAAAATCTGAGTGGAAAAATAACACAAGGACAAGATGCATTGGGAAAAATTAATGCAAACTAGCAAGTGATCTATGGTCCGACAAGCCTTATCAACTTTCGATATCGGGGGTTGGAAAAAATGGTTTTAGGCAGACCTCGTTTCACCCCAATGTTCTTCCAAGGGCTCCACATGTCCACGAATGAAACCATAATGGTTTCCCCGGCTCGCCTTTGAATAATTATCTTTCGCGCTGCTTCATTCCCCGATATGTGTCTTAGTCGTTGATCTGGGCTTCTTCAAGATTGACGGTCCATCGAGTTATACCTTTTGCGCCTCCGCTATATTTGTTTATATGCTACTGGATATAGCCCGATCCCCCAAACTATCATATTTCCATAGTGATATAGCATTTCGCTAAATTTCCAAAATTTGGATCCTGATCTGAAAATTGTTATGGTGATAACACCAAGTATCATAAACAAATACCAATTGTTGTTCTGATCAAGTAATACCAATGGCATATTCCATATATGAGTGTACCAAAACATGTACACCACCATGCACCGACAAAAGGATGAATCCCATACATGTATGCCAAATCCTCCATAAAACATGTGCCAATCAACCTGCTAGTAGGTGCCTCTACTAGTGTACTAGAAATGTACCAATCATGCATCATCAATGATGTAAAACATGATCATATCATCAACTCACCAACCACATGTCCCAATGTGCAACCCATCCATATGCCAAATGCATGCATCAAGTTTTCCAACAAGTAAGCTTCTCAAGATATATCGCATAACCAAGGTGCGATAACTTCACTATTATAACCAACATTGTTCTTCAACAAAAAAATGCATCAATCCATACTCATGGGTTAGTGCCATGCACCCAAGATTTTATTTTAGATCATCACCTTACATAATCCAATATACAATCATGAGAACCTGTAGAAAACAGTGTCAGAACCTACAATAAACCATGTCATACCATGCATAAACCATGTTCCTTTTCATGGTTTATAGCCATTGGTGGATCTTGTAGCTACAAACATTGACTTGTTCTTCAAAGGAACTGGTCCACCAATGGCTTCCTTCCAAATTGTTGCTCCCATTGTCCTCATCTCTATGTTGATTAGAATAGTTTTCCTCATCAAGGATTGGAACTTCATCATCCATTTGTGTGTCTATGGATCTCCTTCAAGCTTGTTAAGGCTTGTAGTGAAGGCCCGCTCTGAAACCAATTGTTGGACACACCTACCACACTTAGAGGGGGGGTGAATAAATGTGAGGCTCTTTTTCCCAAAACTTCCCTCTTACACAAAATTCATTAGTTAGAATTCAACATTTTACTCATTACTCATTGTTGTCATTTATAACTAGTTAGATTTGAACACATATTAACAACATATATCAGAAATATATCATCAACAAGTCATCACCACAAGGAACACAAAGAACACAATATGTATGTAAAATTTTCTTTTTATTACGGACTACAATCCTTGGGGTTTTCCAGCAACAAATGAATAGAGTACAACTCTACAAGAGCACCAACTCTATAATGCAAGACTCAGATTACATCCTCAACACCAACTGAGATGAGGCAACAATCCTCAATAGATATCAATATGCAACAAGTACGTGACCTGTTGGTAGTGCAACATGTGTATGTATGTGCCCTGCCAGTAGTACAACCTGCGTGTATACGTGCCCAAGCAGTACTACAGTTTGCGTATACCTTCTGAGCTATTATGGTTTATCCTTTTCATCACATGCTCAGATTCTCTGCAACCTGCGATCATATTTTCTTCTGTCTTCCATTGTCCAAACTGACCCACAGCCAGTCACAACTCATCCAGGCTCTCCAATAGTCTACTCATGTTCCACAACCGATCAATATGAATGTTATCTCAATCATGTATAAACAACTAGTATACCATAGCAATCATGTCACCATTGAATCACAAGAGTACTTCTCATTCCATCAATCAACATAGACCACATCACAACAACCATACCAAGAATTCCCTAAGCATTCACAACACAACAAGCTATAATATCCATCAAGACAATAATTTAACCATACCATTGTCTCAGTGATAGATCTGAGCCCATAGAATGCATATCTTGAACCTGCTTCAGTCTTCAACATATTGTCATCACCTCAATCCACAAATCTCCATGATTTTATCCACGGTACACTCCCTATACACAGACAACCCACGTATTGTACACACCTTGTACACATAAAACTCGAATATACACACCCTATACATAGACAGCCTGCGTACGCACCAAAAAATAGGGTTTTTCTATAATTCTGAGAATTTCATTGTCATGAGTTTTTACCATTGAACTTCTCTATCTCGATTCTAGAAGAACTCGCCATTCCTCTTACTGTACTCAAATATCCACTACAAAATCTCCCACTAAACCCAGGTTTACCACAGACCCAAGATAAACTCGATCTATCAAGACCGAGCCAAACCCTCAACAACAAAGGCATCCCTCTAAAGCCAAAAATGAGATCTAATACCACATGTAAGTTTTAAACCTATGAAGTAAAGCAATGCATATAGATTCTTAATCAAAACAAAATTTAATCAATGGCTCATTCACATAGTACACATAGATTTATACAAGAAACCCTCTTTCTCCCACTTGTTGTTTTGTTTGCATCCAGGGGTCCAGGGGATTATATAGTCAACAATGCCCATTGTTACTCTACACCAGGAGAACTTTTCTGTGCTAACAGACTTTGTCAATGAATCTGCAACATTCTTCAAAGTGTCAACCTTTTCCAACAACACCTTCTTTTCCTCAACCATGTCTCTCACAAAGTGATACTGAACATCAATATGCCTTGTCTTTGAATGATAAGTTGGGTTCTTTGCCAGGAAGATTGCACTCTGACTGTCACAATATAATCTCACTGCTTGTTGTACCAACCCAATACCTAAACACAATATTTGTAACCATACTGCTTCCTTGCTTTCATGAGTGGCTGCCATGTATTCAACTTCTATAGTTGAGAGTGCCACTACAGCCTGTCTTTTGCTCATCCAATTGATTGCTCCTCCAAATAGGTTAAACACATACCCACCTGTAGATCTTCTGCGATCCAAATCTCCAGCCCAGTCTATATCAATAAAGCCATGTATGTCCATCACTCTGTCCAATCCTGGTCTTCCTTGGTAGCACAATCCATAACTAGTAGTGCCACGAAGATACCTGAAGACCCTCTTTACTACTGTCCAATGTTCCTTCCCTAGTTTTGACATATACCTTCTCAAAACTTCCACTGCATGTGCAATGTCCAGTCTAGTACAGACCATTGCATACATCAAATTGCCAACTGTACTGGCATACGGAACATGGGACATGTCCTCTTCTTCTTCTTGTGTCTTGGGACACTGATCTGCAGATAACTTTACACCTATAAGAATAGGAACCTTGACCGGTTTACTTCCATGCATATTAAACCTCTGCAATATTGTCTCAACATATTTTCTTTGATTCAACCAGAGTTTCCTATTTGCACGATCTCTTTTAATCTCCATTTCTAGAATGAAGATAGCGGCACCGAGATCCTTCATGTCAAATTTGGAGGATAGCTGCGATTTCACCTCCTTGATAACATCCATGTTATTTCCTACCAACAAAATGTCATCAACATACAACACTACATAAATGAAGTGATTACCAACCTGCTTGGAATATACACAGTGATCATCCCTGCTTCTTACACATCCCAATCCAAGGATGTATGTGTCAAAATTTTGGTACCACATCCTAGGTGATTGCTTCAAACCATATATTGACTTCTTTAGCTTACAGGCCAGCTCTTTCTTTCCCTTCACTACAAAGCCTTATGGTTGCTTCATGTAGATTTCTTCTTCCAGATCCCCATGTAGGAATGTTGTCTTCACATCCATCTGTTCCACTTCAAGATCAAAATCAACAGCAATAGATAAAAGAAATTTAATAGATGTTATCTTGGAAACAAAAGAAAAAATCTCACCAAAGTCAATTCCCTCTACCTGGAATAACCTTTTTCTACTAACCGAGCTTTGTATTTCTCCACTTTACCTTCTTCATTAAAATTCTTCTTAAACAACCATTTTCTACCAACAAATTTTCTTCCAGCTGGCAACTCAACTATATCCCATGCCTCATTCTTATCCAAGGCATCCATTTCTTCAACCATGGCTTTCTTCCATAGTTTACTATCCTCTGAATTCACTGCTTCCCTGACAGTTCTGAGATCATCATCAGTAATAGATAAAGCAAAATTGGAACAAAAATCAGGTGGACTATACCTTTCTAGTTGCCTTCTTTCTCTCACTGGTCTCCTCAATACTGGGGTATGAGGTGCTTCTTCTTCTTCTTTTGCTTCCTCTTCTTTAGATGATTCATATTTTGCATCATCCAACTCAAGCTCTATTTTCTCAGGTTCGTCTTGCATTGGTATGAATTCATGTTTGGACACATATTTTACCTCTTTGAAAACAACATCTCAACTATAAACATTATTCTTGGTTTCTGGGTTCCAAATCTTATAACCTTTCACACCATCTTTATAACCAATAAAGATACACTTTTTAGCCTTTTTATCCATCTTACTTCTATTTTCCTTTGGAACATGTACATAAGCATCACAACCAAACACTCTAAGATGTTGAAGAGAGGGTTTCTTTCCAGACCATACCTCGTGTGGAGTTTTATCATCCAACGCTGATGAAGGCGATCGATTGACCAGGTAACATGCTGTACCCACTACCTCTGCCTAGAATTCCTGTCCTAACTCGACACTGCTAAGCATGTTCCTTGCTTTTTTCATCAGTGTTTTGTTCATCCTTTCTGCAACTTCATTTTGCTGAGGAGTGTATGGAGTAGTCTTCTGCCTTTCTATACCACACTTCTTACAGAATTCTTCGAATTCATTTCCGCATAATTCTCCACCATTATCTGTTCTCAATACCTTTATTTTCTTCTCTGTCTGATTTTCTACCAAAGCCTTAAACTCTTTAAATTTATCAAATACCTCAGATTTCTTTTGAAGAAAATAAATCCATGTGTTCCTTGAAAAATCATCTATGAATGAAACATAATACACAGATTTACCTAGGGATGGAACAGGAACAGGTCCAAACACATCACTGTGTATCAACTCTAAGATCCCATTTGCTCTTGTAGCACCAGATGGGAATCTTACTCGATTTTGTTTACCATATATGCAATGTTCACAGAAATCAAAATCCAGAGTGCAATTAGACATACCTTCAACCATACCTTTACCGTGTAGTGTTCGAAGGCCCTTTTCTCCAATATTTCCTAGTCTTTAATGCCACAACATGGTCTTCTTTCTAGGGACAATATTGGTATTGTCTTCTTTATTTCTCTGTTCAGGGACAACAGAACTGTTACACCCATTAGTATAAGTGCTTCCCAGCAACTTGTACAGAGTTGAACTCCCCTCATCAACACCATTTCTCCTCGTACCATCTTGCAAGTGTTCTTTCCAAATATAGTATCCACTCCTGCATCATCCATCTCGCTTACATATATTAGGCTCCTGGCTAGTTTTGGAATGTGCAGAACCCCAGGAAGTGTTCTAATCCTTCCATATTTTAGCAGCAACTTAACCCTTCCACGTCCCAAGATTTTTGTCGCCGAGTCATCTCCTAGGAATACATCACCACCATCATATTTTTCATATTTATAGAACCACTCCCTGTGAGGAGTCATATGGTATGACGCACCTGACTCGATCAACCATACATCACGGTCTACATGTGTACTTGTAGATGCCAGGTAAACATCACCTCCTTCTTCAGTGGATGTTTTCACCTCTGTGGAAGAGGTACTATTAGATCCCTTTGGTTTTTCAACCTTCTTAGACTTGCAATCTTTCTTATAATGCCCTGTTTTACCACACTTCCAGCATTTCCTCAAAGATTTTCCTGGAGACTTATATTTACCTGTAGATTTAGATCTCCACCCCGAAGGCCTACCAGGGTTCCTGTCTTGGGTACACCCTCTTACAAATAAAGAATTTGTGTTGTGACCATCCATGATTTTTTTCCTCATCTCTTCAGATAACAAGGATGAAACTACATCCTCATACTTCAATGTAGATTGAGTGGTACTACCAATTTCTACAACCAGATTATCCCAAGAGTCTGGCAAAGAACATAACAAAGTAATACACTTATCTTCTTATGCAATCGTAATATTAACAGAGACAAGTTGACTTACCAGAGTATTAAAGGCATTTAGATGTTCTGTCACAGAATCTCCATCTTCTATCCTAAGATGATACAACTTATTTTGAAGAAACAAATTGTTTACCAGGGACTTTGATTGATACAAATTCCCCAACTAATCCCATAGTTCCTTGGCTATAGATTCTCACGAGAAATTCAACAAAACTGAATCTTTGAGGCAGAGTCGAATAGTACTCCTTTCACTTCTGTCCAACTTCTCCCAATCTTCCTTCAACATACTAGTAGCTAGTGTACTAGTAGTTTGTGTACCAGTAGGTTGTGTACCAGTAGCCTGTGTGCTAGCAGATGGTGTACTAGTAGGCTGTGTACCAGGATCCACAACGATCCATTGTTCTTTGTCTACAAGAAGGTCCTCCATATTCAGCTTCCATAGCTCAAAGTTTTTACCATTGAACTTCTCTATCTCGATTCTAGAAGAACTCGCCATTCCTCTTTCTGTACTCAAATCTCCACTGCAAAAGCTCCCACTAAACCTAGGTTTACCACAGACCCAAGATAAACTTGATCTATCAAGATCGAGCCAAACCCTCAACAACAAAGGCGTTCCTCTGAAGCCAAAAACAAGCTCTAATACCACATGTAAGTTTTAAACCTGTGAAGTAAAGCAATGCATATAGATTCTTAAGCAAGACATAATTTAATCAATGGCTCATTCACATAGTACACAGAGATTTATACCAGAAACCCTCAACCGGGAAAACCTTTCTTATATTCATTATATAGAATTTCACCATTCACTATACAATATATATACAATTTTTTTTGGTATTCCGTAGATACCAAAACCCTAATCCCTTAATTCAGGATTAATTTACAAAACTGCTAAAAATAGCAAAAATTGCCCCAAAAAAAATTTCGGGGCACTGCCCTAAACGTTGTGCGTAACTAGGGAGGGGCATACTTTCCCCCCCCCTGGGACCCCCCTAGGAAAGAGCCCGACGCACATGGCACAAACAAATCACTACTACGAGGGATCGTCAGACGCAATTGTCATATCTGACCCACCCACACACACACATGCAAAGAATATAACACATACCCAACACATACGCACCAAAAAAAGGTTTTTCTATAATTCTAAGAATTTTGTCGTCATGATCTCAGACTTGCCGAAACTTCATTGTGTCCATAAGATCCTCTCGATATCCTCTCTTTCATAATTTATCTTCAACACATGCTCAAGAGACCCACACCAAAGATGCTCTCACAAGAAGCTCTCCATCAATACTCCAAAAGAGATTATCACAAGAAGCTCTCCATTGATCCACACAAAGGATTTTTTGCAAGAGTCCATAGCTATCTTATTTATACTTTCATCCTCTAGGTCACTTAACCCATTTCTAGGTCACTTAACATGTTTTCCTTATTTTAGGGTTAACCACTTTCCATAAATAGAAAGTTCTCCAATACTTTATCATTTAAATATTCCTTCTTGATTTTGTCATCTTACTTTATCATTTCTTGATTTTGTCACTTATCTTTATTATTTAAATAATATGCCTTGAATTTGTCACTTTACTTTATCATTTAAATAATGATTTCTTCTTTTCAAGGACTTTGACTTCTTTGACCTTTTGGGGCTTCAAACCAACATGTGAGGGTCCTCCAACTTCGTAAGGCCATAACTCTCAAACCATGAGGAGTTATGTGACACTCCACATACCACTGGAAATGGCATGACAAGCATTATCCATATAGGATAGTTTCACCAACAAATTCATTGATATTCATCTCATTATTCCAAATACAAGCATGGGTCCTCCAACCATTCTTTTAGGATAACTCAATCCGCAAAGCGTCTTCCCGTGAGGGCTTTCACCATAAGGAGAACACTTTGGAGTACATCCATTTGTGCACCTTATCAATCATGATAAGACAATAATGATTCATCTATACATTTTTTCAACAATGCATCATATACCAATGAAACCACATCGATCCATCTTCATCACGTATTAATGACAACTCATTGATCCATCTTCATCTATGCATTTTTATCGAGTACAATACATATTATATTACATCAATCATCAATCAATCAATCCTTTGACATCAATCAAACAAACCATTGGCATCAATGAAAACATGATCCAACACTCATAACTTTCCAATTCTTGAATATCTAATGTGTGGCCATAGGTTTTTTTATAAGAAATCAACAACTGACTACATTTGTTTTATGAGGAAAGCATAGCTATAGCTAGCTACGCTTTTACTAAGAAGAAGAGCAGACAAGACTTTTTATGAGAATTTTTCCTTGGTTGAAGTGCATTTCAAATTCATACCATCTCATACCATATTTTTTTAGCCTATGGTGGAAAATACAAGTATAAAACCATTTCATATTTGCATATATCTTGGTCCCAAGGATCCTCTTCTCCTCAAGAGCCTACATTTTTCTAGATTCCCCTCCTCAAGAAACCATTGGTTGATAAACTAGTTGGGTTGATGCAATATTTAATCGATCCCATTCTTCCTTGTTAGAGTGCTCTTCCTCATTGATAGTTTAGAGCCTTTGTATAAGGGGGAAAACCATCTACTTTGAGTGTGAACTCTCTAAGTTATAGGATTAAAACTTTTGATATGGATAAAATAATGGAACCATGTATTCCTTCTTCTATACCTTTTCAAATAAAAGTTAAATTTAATTTATACACAATTCATCATAGTTTATTATATATGAAAGAGCCTCCTTTAGCATTTTCCCCTCGTTCACTTAGAAATACTTTAGTTCTCCTTCCCTCATATTAGCTACAAACATACTACAAAATTTTGATAGAAGAGCTCATGACCCTATATGGATTCTTCCTAATTTACCTATTTTAATGGGTGAGAAGGCTATCTTTGTCAAAGTAGAAGTTGTGACAAGAGCTTTGGACTTTAATATGCTCCTTGGATGTGATTATGTGTATTCCATGAATCATGTGGAATCCGTGTTCTTTCATGTTATGTATTATTTTCATGAAGGAATGATTACCACTATTGATAAGGTCTTATGTTATAATCTTCAACCATATTCTATTATTGATTGTTCCATAGGATACTACTACGACACAGGTGAATTATGTGTCTTCATACCCCACTGCTCAATTTCCACATAGAAGAAACCTATTAATTCCCTCAACAAACCCCAAACCCTAAGGACTAGGGACCCTCCAATTTTTTTTATTTTTTAGTATCATTGATTCTGTGTTACCTTTCTTTGTGGCTCAATATTTTAATTTGATTAGTGATCCTAGATTATTTTAAGATATTTGAATGATTTTCCTGACAAACTATAATACCTTAATTGTGCCTAAATGTTTATGATGGAATGGATGTTATATCTATGATTTAAGTTCAATTAGATGAATAGGGACAAGTTTGACAATATATGAATCATTTTGATTTCTTATTCATTTATAGATATAAATCTTTCAAGACCCTCTTTCTAACAAGGAACTTACTAAAGTGACTAATTGTTATGTTGTGATAGCTTAGTTGCAAAGTTTTCGAGGGTGATCGATAAATAATTCCTTATAATTGCAAGTGCATTGTGTCCATGAAACATTACAACTATATGCGCTTAGGCATATGATACATAGATGGATAATGACATTAAAATCATTGCATTGTTTAAACAAGGCTTATTGCATCAACATTTACTAGCCCTACTACTTTTAAAGACATGGTTAATGTTGTTTAAATGCACCTTCCATTAGATATCATTGATTACTACTTATGGTATGCCAATTATTAAACCCTCAAGGATGAATTCTACCCCATTGGAAGCTATGATGACCAATACACGAGATGGACAACTCAACATCAGGACAGAGACCAGATGGTGCTAGAGCACACCAACATCTTCCATATCTTGCACTCAAAATTGGGTATCAAAGCCTCTAAGCAACACATGGTTTTGAAATACCGCAGTGGCATACACAGGTACATCCATACATAGATGGATTTCTTGGAAATATCCTCATTGGGAGTTGTTGGGTATGTTTGGCATCTAATCCCGGTCAAAATATTAGGGTTTTGGATGTTGCGGGATTCTATATATTGTATTGTAATAGTGAAGTTAATACGATGAGAATTAGAGGTGAAACTCTAAACATTTGTTGGTTTTCTCAATTAATGGTTTCCAAGGTAAACATATGAGTACTATGCGTGATTGCTATTATTTTCTTCCTATTTGATGAAAAATCTATGTATGCATTGCTATATTGTAAAGGTTTAATAGCTACAAGAGTCACTTATCGATATGTTATCAAAATCGAGCAGAAATTCAAGTAGAGGAATAAACAAAAGTTTGGGTCAGAAAATCTTTTAGAACAGAAGCATGGCAAAGGCAACCCTAACTCACAAAACAAGGGACAGAGAAAGGAGAGCCAACCTCAAGACAACCATTGCAAGTTGTAGGCAAAGAACGGTAATGGGAAGCCGAAGAAGGACACTATAAAGTGGTGTGAACTCCACAAAATCCCATGGCACAACATTGATGAATGTCTCTCAAAACAGTCCTTGTTGTTCAAGCTTCAAGAAAAAGAGTCATACACTAACTCAGAATCTAATTCAAAACAAGATAAGGGAAATACAATCATTGATGTGGAACCTAGTGTTACCATCGCAACCACAAATATCCAATGAAAAGAGTCAGAGGATATTGAGGAGGGGGAGTTCCTCTTCCATTTACATGTGTGGGTGAAGGGTCCCTCTACATTTCATTGTTGACAGCGGGAACTAGAAGAAGCTGATCTCAACCAAGGTGATCAAGAGATTGAATTTTTTGATGATGCCACATGCCCAACCATACACCATCGATTGGTTGAGCCAAGAATGAGACCCTCACGTCATCCATTAGTGTCGCTTGTCCTACAACATCAAGCCCTTCAAAGATGAGGTATTGTGTGATGTTTCCCCACTCAAAGTTTGTGATGTTATTTTAGGATAACCCTATATGTAGAAACATCATGTTGTTTATGATTCTAAACCCTGTAGTGTCATTTTTACTTTGGGAGGTCAGCCATAGAGGGTACCAAAGGTAGTTCCGACTATTGCAATTTCATTTATCTCAACAAAACAATGTCGAAAGGTAAACTTTAAAACTGCAAAGTATGTCCTCTTCATGGTTCAGTCAAAAGGTGAACAAAAGTTCATTGTGATTGTTGGTCTTGAGATTAAACTTAAGGCTCAAAGGATAACTCAGGCATCAGGGAATCCGTTTAAGAGTGTGTTTTAAAATTATTTTCCTACCTTAGTTATATGAGAAAAATTCCTTAATGAAATTAACCTCGTAACAACACAGAGGTTGTATTTCGTATCTAAGTCAAAATCGAAATAATAATTGAAGTGAAGGAAAATAACAAAACTGTGAAACAAAGCAGTGCATCAATTACAGAAGAGTTCCACCTTGTTGCAGTAGAAGAAAGTAGATTAGTATAACCTTGAATAAAGCATAAAACTACAACAATCCACACAACAAGCAGGTCTTGTATTACTCACAGTAAATACAGAGGAAAAGCTACTTACTCAATAAATTACCGATACAATAATATTTCAGTATTTGTAGTACTAAATTGGAATGAACATTTATTCAGGAATACATAAAGAAAGTGAGCAATGGAAGACAAAGAAACACATAACCCAGATTTGAACAAAACTTGGAATATATGTCTGCACTTGTATTAATACTCTATAAGGAGAGTCTTCTCTGTTATAAGAGTATTAAATATTACAATATGAAAAAATTTAAAGGTTCCATTTACATCTCCTTTGTCTCTTCACCTGCCTATAGAGACATTTCTTTTCCATATCTTCCAGCTTGGAGACCGATGGTATCTGATCGTGACGAGTAATATGCACAAGGTGTATCACTTATTTCCAGATGTGTTGTATTTTCCGTGTTCGACACACTGGATGCATCTTCTTACTAACTACATTACCAACCCGAAAGGTTTTGTTGTTTCAGTTTCCTCGAAAATATACAGCTTCTTTTCTATATGAAGCAACATATCCTGTATTTTCCTTGCTTCAAAATATGTATCCTGTAGTTGTATACTGAGATTCACTATCAATTTGTTAATCTGGATAAGTTCGATTTGTTTCAATTGTTGTGTAGTGGCCAATTTAATTATTTAACAGCAATTAATTCTACTAACATAATAGTAAAGTTCAATAATTCCTTTATATTGAGAAAATTAGTAAAATTCAAAAAATCCTTTAATTGAGCACATTCGCAGCACATTCGCATATAGATTTATCAACAAATAATAAAATTTTATAGAAAAATAAATCAAATACACAATTTTTAAATACCTGGGTCTGATGCTAACCCTCCTTTTGTTCGCTTGCCTTGTTGACCGCTGCTGCACTATGTAAACACTGCCCAAACCTACTATCCTCCCTGCCAACTAGGACAACTACCTAGCTCCAGGATATCATATGGATATCCTGGCCCCTGTGCCCAAAACCTCCAACAAACTGGTGCCTGTACTGATCCAATCCCACTCCAAAACTCAACTCTTCTCTGCAAATCCAAGAGCCCCAAAAAATCAATCCCCAATCTCTCGTAGAATGATCCCCTCATAAACCTCCTTCCCCTCCATATTCCTCGTTCACCGACTTCCCCCTCATTTACTTCCCTACCTACCCATTTATTACCTTATCTTATCCATTCGTAGTTAATGCCCCTTATCCCCTTTATTTATTATTTTATCCTATATTTAATGTCCTATCCCTTCCCGAATACGTAAGCTTAATTTACAATATAATTTATTAACCCCCCTTTTATTTCTTTACTTAATTAATTAATGAGTTAATTAATAATTAATTAATCCTTGACAATCATGAACAAGTAATTAATAATAATTAATTAGTTAAAGTTATTTAAGAAATAATTATTGTTTAGCTAACTTTTAGGATAGTTAAATTATTAAATTAATTACAATTAATAATCCTATCCATCTATTTAAGAAGAGTTGTTACATCTTGGATGGTCATCTGGGATTCCTCTATGCTTGTCTTAGAATTATGTTGATTTTTTGCTATGTCAATCTGCCCCAGGGCCTCAGAGATACTATCTCTTTCAACGTCAACTAACCCTTTGTCGAGTGAAGACAATGCTTCTTCACAAGATTTATTTACTTCCCTGGATAATATTTTACTTTCAGCTAGATTCGTCTCTGATGCCTTCAATATTATGTCACCTCGGGTTTTCTCAGAAAGAGACAATCGAGGGACCTCTGCTACATCATCTTTTGCTGCTATTAAAATGGCCTCTTGAAACCTATCCCAAGTTGCAGTGGCTTCTCTCTCCTTAATGTAAATGTTATTTAGAGAAAGGGCTGCCACCCAATAACATCTTTGAACGACTTCCACTTTCGTAAACAAATCTTGATGGTCTAATTCCATCCTTTGATGTACCTCCAGTTCCTGAGATTAGAAGGCTTCCATCTCCACTGTTGTAACTTCAGCTAAATATATATTGGCCCAAAGTTGTTTGATCAATTCTCCTCGTTGAATGGCCATTTCTCTATTATCCTATGAATTTTTATGCAATTCATCAAGACTAGTTTTGAGTTGTTGAATATGTTGTCTGTCACTGGCTTTGACTTGTTCAAAATCTTTATTCGTCTGTGTTCTCACCTCTTTTTCCATGGTTTTCATTTGTCTTTGTTACTGCCTTACAAACTGATCTCTTTGTTTCAGTTTCTCTACTAGATTTTCTACTGAGTATTGATTGGTCGTGGCAAAGGCACCTAATGATCCTTCCCTTTCCCTAGCAAAATCTATATCATCCTGGACTTGTCCATCATACAAAATCCTCTGCCTTTTTACTGTTGCACCATCCTTTTGATGTGTTTCCCTTTTAACTATATCCCTCCTCTTCTTCCTGAAAAAGAAGTCGAAAGGAGCATTTCTTCAGCTAAAATCGGAGTAAGATCCTCTATAAATACGACTTCAACATTTGGATTCCCCTGGATTGACTGTAAAGGTGTTAAGGAAAAAATAGGGCTACCTATCTCGATGGATGGTTATTTCCCTATTGTGTTGGTAGCCGGTTTATTTGGTGTGGACAGTGTTGTATCCTATCCCTTTTTATCAGAGCTTCAAATTGAGCCTTTGCTTGATCACTTGGTGGATTTGATAATGCAGTATCCACCTTCTATGTAAAAAAATTAGTTTTCTTCGGGTCCTCCCGAGTATCTTGTTCGTTGGAACTCCCTGTGTCCAAACCCTGAGCTGCAACTTCCTGTGTAGATGGAGGTGTCTGGTTTTCTCCCTATAAGACTTTCAGAAAACTATTTCTCTTGTGTCTTTGGAAACTCTATAACTCGGCTAATTAATCTGGAGCCAGAGTTCAAACTCTGCTCAACACTTCCTGGTACGACCTTACTCCCCGGAATATTTCATCCTGTGGGGAAGCTTCATGCTCAAATTTATTTAGATTTTATAGAGCCGGGTGATTTCCCACGATCTTTTAGGTATCATGCTTCTTGAACTCAATATTAACCAGCTTAATGTCTTCTAGGGTTGTGGCCTCCACTTTCGAGTGGTCGAAATCTAACAATGAAAACATACTGACTTGCAAAGGGAAGGTTGGACATACCTTTTTATGTGGTGCTTTTAATTCTTTACTGATTCCCCCTATTACATTTTTATATGCTACATCTCGGTACACCAGCCGATCTGGTAGAAACTTTGGTAAAGCATGTGGGGGAACTGAACACCCAAAAACCATGATGTAGGAAAAATGTTCCTCAATATACCAGTCTGTTATTTTCCCTAGGTTGGCCATGATATTGCCTGAAATTATGGGAGGTGGGAAACCATAGAGGGTGATATGCATCAACACCACCACATACTGGCATATTTCATAGAAGAAATATTTTTCTTCATCCTCCCACATCTTGGAGTGATAGAAATGTATGGGCTCAGCATTGGTCGGAGTCCATCTCTAGCTCATCAAAGGGAACGACGTCATAAAATAAATGGAATCCATACTATATGTTGACATGAATAAAGGGGTAGGTTTCCCTTTGGTCTTCAATGACTGATAATCTGTGATCTCCTTGGCCAAATTGTTTGATAACATCTTGGCCCAGTCGAAAGAAAAACCTTATGCTACTTCATGCATGATCGGTACCCATGGAAACAAGAAATGAGCAGAGTCCTTCCTCCTGAAAAGTCTACACAACATCATATCCACATAGATCATATGGGCGTCTAATGTTGTTGTGAAATATATACCATGGGTGTCTGCTTTGAATTTCTCAGGGTGTCCCCACCAGTCCTTGATCAAGTCAGGGTAGTGCTTTACATATTGCGTGCATTCTACTTTGTTGAACTCCATTAGGAAAGAAGCATTGTAACTGTATTTGAAAACTGAGGATAATTTATACATTACCCGTATATGCTCTGGTCAGAAAGACCCCACAGCCACTTTCTGCAAATTGCATATGCTCCTGGTTGCAATGTCCACATTCTCCAAAGCCCAGCCTATCATGTCGTTGTACGACAAGAGCCTTGGCCACGTGACTATTTTTTGCAGCTTTGATTGTGCTATATCCCTGAGATTTGTCGCATGGATTTTGGTCACCTCGTTGCCCGAATCCTCTAGGAAATTTACCAACTCGTATTGTAGAACATCAAATACCTGCGTCCAAGTTTTCACAGTATCTATAGCTCTCGATGAAGTATCTTATAGGACTTCTTTGTTCAGGTTCATGCTCTCACCAACTGCTTTAGCCATTTTTCGTGGCGCCATGATATTATAAGATCAGAACCATGTTACCTCTTACAGGGAAACGTGCAAACTTCTTAGCTTGCTAAAACTTGTTGTTATATGAGATTGCAAATAGAATTCAAAATCCAATATCTTTATTCACCTTAAGTGTATTGATTTACGAATACCTTTACTGACGATGCATTCATTTTCCTTAATGAAACGATCTAGGCAGTGATCTGCGATCTTATTTGAAATCATTGTCATAGAGTCATTATTAATTCCATTAATATTTGGTGGTTCGCGATCGGGAGGTGAGATGAATAAAATTTGAATTTACCTGAACCGCGATTTAGCAAAAATTTAATCGCAAGATAATCGTATTTAACCCATTAATAAATCATATCTAACTTTAAGTCTTTTTGGGTTTTCGGACTTCGGGATATTTGATGATAGCTTCGAGGTAGGATTCTCGAAACTCAAAATCGTGAAGCAGTTGATCATTGGATAATTGTATTTAACTTTAATTAACCCTGCTTAGTGTTTAAGGTACTTCGAGAGTTCGAACTTCGTGAATCTAGAGTGTGATGAATGGGAAATATTCGAACTCCAAATGAGCAAAGTTATTATTTAAATTTCAATTGGGGTTTAGCTTTTAGGTATTTACTATTTCGTGCATCGAAAAATTAACTTTATTAACATTTCTCCAGGCCACTACCCATAATTATGTGTCAAAGCTTAGGAAGGTATATGGGTATGGTGAGTAGGATTTTTTGAACACCTTTCGAGTATCGAGACTTTGAGGTTGCGACATGGAGAAACTCCCGAAGTGCAAAACTCTGAAGTACGGAATTCTGAAGTAATCTCTTGTGGCTTGTTCCTTTAATAATCGAGCGGCTCCAAAAACTCGGGAAAAAAAGAATCTTTCGATTAGCGGGGGATCTTAATTGACGGTGGACCTCGTGCATGCCTTAAGGATAAAAGAAATGAAATTGATTTATCATTTGTAAACTGACTCTGAGATAGAGTAAAAAGGGTAGGGTGAAGCTTCAAGCTTATAATTTTAAATGTGTTCCAACATAGGCTCCATCTGAGGATCACATCTCCCTACGAGGCGTGTAAGAACAATAAACCAAGTGCCTTTATTGGGTAAATGGAGTCATCTTTGGGTTTCTAGGAAACACTTTTTTGAAAAATCATATAGAAGGAAATTAGAATTCAGTCGTGCCTCAAAAAACCTTCAAAAACATAATCACTCACCAATCTTGAGTTTAGGCCATTAACAATTCCCTTTTTTACTAAACTGAGTTTGGATTTGTTTAAGATAATCAAAATAACTTTCACTGAAGTATTAGACTTTGGTTGATTTTGTTCGCAACAAGGCATGGTAACTTTAATCATTTCTTTAGGAAATCCCTCGTTGGTCCAAAATGTAAATATTATCCGAAAGAGAACTAGCTTTCAGAGTATGTTTGTACATGTATGACAGCCTTACAGATATCATAGATATTGTTTCACTACCAGTGAGCCTGTTCAGTACCTCGGTGAAGTTATCTACATCTCCCATTGAATTTCCTTTCACCACTTAAAATAGCATTTTTGCACTTTATTTGAGATGAGGGCAATCATTTTATGAATTTCCTTTCATCATCTATTTTGTACAAAATGGGGGCAATCGATTTTATGAATTTCCTTTCACCATTTGTCTTGGACTAGATGTGGGCAATCGGTTTTACAAATTTCCTTTCACCGTATGTCTTATATTTTGTTATAATTTTGAAGTGGAGGCAATCAATTGCATTCATCATACATGGATGATATATGCATAAGGTTTAACAATGAAGGTCTACCAACTATTTTTTATTGTACTCTGAGCTATCCCTATCTCGATCTTCAATACATATTTTCCTATAGGGAAGATCTCCTGGGGAATTTTTATTTTCGGGGATTTTCCTTGAGCAAATTAATCAGTTAAAATCTGTTAGAAAAATTAAAGTTACCAGGATTATCCTAGACATACTTTATTTCAGTTAAAATCGGAGGAAAATAAAGATTTTCGCCTAAACTCATTTTTGAAGATATGTTCTCTAAATTTTCGAAGGTAAGGAAAAATATTTCTTCTGTGAATATTTAAGGTCAAGTAGTGAGTAAACACTTTCAGAAATGCTAGATGGAACATAACAAAAAGTTTGGCGATTTTGAAAAGGATCTCATTCCCACCTAAGCTTACTTCTTGATTATCAAGTTTCTTTATTCTTATTTATTTTCTCTTTGTATTATTTTCATTTGATTCAGAAAAATTAGAGACTTATATATTTATAATCTTTGGTTAGGTGACCATTTTTTACATGAGTACAACCTTATTAAGACTTTATAAGACATTATTTTTAGCATTTTGGTCCACGGAATAAATATAGAAGTTTATACCTTGAATTTTATTGTATTTTCAACCAAAACAATTATTAATTCATTACCTATTTCGAGAGAAACCAAATATTCTGAAAACTGAGCATTGTATTCCAATACCTTCTTATTTTCCATCTGATAATAAAATTCTGCAAAGAAGAAATAATCAGAGGGTTCTACAACATAGAAATGATATGTAGTACATACATTTTATTTTTTCTAGAATAATAAATAAAACTAGTTTTATTTAAAATAAAAAATTTAGATAACCTACGGAAATGAAAAAAAATGCAAAAGCAAACAAAACCAAACCGGTATATACAATGGTATGGTCGAACATGTTTATTGCATGAAATGTTTCAGATAGCACCCATTGATAGGGGCGTGAAAAATTTTCCCGTCTAGATTCTCCAGTAGGAAAGAATTCTTCCCTTCTGTAGATGTGATTTTGAATGGTCGAAACCGGAGATGATTAAACTTGTCGTGTTTACCCGCATCTTCTTTCCTAGCATCCCATTTTAAA
The DNA here is from genome assembly GCA_009831015.1 of Picea engelmannii. NCBI lineage: Eukaryota > Viridiplantae > Streptophyta > Pinopsida > Pinales > Pinaceae > Picea > Picea engelmannii. The sequence goes on from ML795931.1 coordinate 332,237, forward strand.
ACTAAATTACCAGGGAGAAATTCCATGTCCTTTGCCTTTTTTTCGAAAAGGGATTTCATATTATCTTGATATTTTTGAAGTCTCTCATCGAGTTCGGCCATGTTCCGTTGGACCTCGATTATTTGATTTATCCTCCTCATCACATCATTCAGCTCTTTGTTTTCATCTTTCAATAGATTCATTACTGGAAGAGCTATATTAATAGGGAGAACAACATCGGTGCCATAGACCATTTGGAAAGGGGGCATGCCTATTGATTTCTTAGTGTCGATCTGATTTGCCCATAAGGCGTATTTTAAGTGGACATGCCAAGCCTTCTTATTTTCCGTTAATAATTTCTTGATTATGTTCATCAAATTTGTGTTAGATGATTCGACCAACCCATTCCCCTAAGGATAATAGGTTGTAGAATGTCCCAACACAATGTTTTATTTTTTACAAAAACTTATCATTGTCGTAGATTTAAATGCTTGTGCATTCTCTGTAACTATTTTCTGGGGACAACCAAACTGTAAGTTTTAAACCTGTGAAGTAAATCAATGCATATAGATTCTTAAGCAAAACATAAATTAATCAATGGCTCCTACACATAGTACACAAATATTTATATCGGAAACCCTCAACCAGGGAAAACCTTTCTTATTTTCATTATATCGAATTTCAACATTTACCATACAATATATACAATGTTTTTAGGTATTCCGTAGATACCAAAACCCTAATCCTTTAATCCAGGATTAATTTAGAAAACCACTAAAAATATCAAAAGCCGCCCAAAAAAAAAATGGGGGCACTGCGCGTAACCAAGGGGGGCATACCTGGCCACCCTAGGAAGCTCTCTACACACACGACACAAAGAGCACTACTAGAGGGATCATCAGACGCAGTTTCTAAACCTGACGCGCCAACACACACACATGCAAAGAATATAACATATACCCAACATTCTCCCACTTGTTGTTTTCTTTGCATCCAGCGGTCCACAGGGTTATATAGTTAACAATCCAGGGCAGAAATTCCCATTGTTACTTTACACTAGGAGAACTTATCTGTGCTCACAAACTTTGTCAACAAATCTACAACATTCTTCAAAGTGTCAACCTTTTCCGCCAACACCTTCTTTTCCTCAACCATGTCTCTCACAAAGTGATACTGAACATCAATATGCTTTGCCTTCAAATGATAAGTTGGCTTCTTTGCCAAGAAGATTGCACTCTGATTGTCACAATCTAATCTCACTGCTTGTTGTACCAACCCAATACCTAAACACAATCTATGTAACCATACTGCTCCCTTGCTTGCATGAGTGGCTTCCATGTATTAAGATTCTGTAGTTGAGAGTGCCACTACAGCCTGTCTTTTGCTCATCCAACTGATTGTTCCTCCAAATAGGTTAAACACATACCCCCTTGTAGATCTTTTGTGATCCATATCTCCAACCTAGTCTACATCAACAAATCCATGTATGTCCAACACTTTGTCCAATCCTAGTCTTCCTTGGTAGCACAATCCATAATTGGTAGTGCCACGCAAATACCTGAAGACCCTCTTTACTGTTGTCCAATGATCCTTCCCTGGTTTTGACATATACCTGCTCAAAACTCCCACTGCATGTGCAATGTTCGGTCTACTACAGACCATTGCATACATCAAACTGCCAACTATATTGCCATATGAAACATGGGACATGTCCTCTTCTTCTTCCTATGTCTTGGGACACTGATCTGCATATAACTTTACACCTATAGGAATAGGAACCTTGACCAATTTACTTCCATGCATATTAAACCTCTGCAATATCGTCTCAACATATTTTCTCTAATTCAACCAGAGTTTCCTGTTTGCACGATCTCTTTTAATTTCCATTCCCAGAATGAAGTTAGGAGCATCGAGATCCTTCATGTCAAATTTGGAGGATTGCTATGATTTCACCTCCTTGATAACATCCATGTTATTTCCTACCAACAACATGTCATCAACATACAACACTACATAAATGAAGTGATTACCAACCTTCTTGGAATATACATAGTGATCAACCTTCCTTCTCACAAATCCCAATCCAAGGATGTATGTGTCAAACTTTTGGTACCACATCCTAGGTGATTGCTTAAGACCATATAGTGACTTGTTTAGCTTACAGACTAGCTCTTTATTTCCCTTTACTACAAAGCCTTCTGGTTGCTTCATGTAGATTTCTTCTTCCAGATACCCATGTAGGAATGTTGTCTTCACATCCATCTGTTCCACTTCAAGATCAAAAGAAAAAACAATAGATAAAAGAAATCTAATAGAACTTAACTTAGCAACATGAGAAAAAATCTCACCAAACTCAATTCCCTCTACCCGGGAATAAGCTTTTTCTACTAACCAAGCTTTGTATTTCTCCACTTTTCCTTTTGCATTAAACTTCTTCTTAAACAATCATTTGCTACCAACAGATTTTCTTCTAGCTGGAAAATCAACTATATCCCATGCCTCATTCTTATCCAAGGAATCCATTTCTTCAACCATGGCCTTCTTCCAAAGTTTACTATCCTCTGAGTTCACTGCTTCCCTGGCAGTTATGGGATCATCATCAGTAATAGATAAAGAAAAATTGGAACAGAAATCAGGTGGACTATACCTTTCTAGTTTCCTTCTTTCTCTCACTGATCTCCTCAATACTGGGGTATGAGGTTCTTCTTCTGCTTCATCTTCTTCGGATGATTCATATTTTTCATCATCCAACTCTAGCTCTATTTTCTTAGGTTCCTCTTGCCTTGGTAGGAATTCCTGTCTGGACACATATTTTACCTCTCTAAAAACAACATCCCGACTGTAAACAATCTTCTTAGTTTATGGGTTCCAAAGCTTATAACCTTTCACACCATCTTTATAACCAATAAAGATACACTTTTCATCTTTTTTATCCAGCTTACTCCTATTTTCCTTTGGAATATGTACATAAGCATCACAACCAAGCACTCTAAGATGTTGAAGAGAGGGTTTCTTTTCAGTCCATACCTCATGTAGAGTTTTTGCATCCAATGTTGATGAAGGTGATTAATTGACTAGTTAACATGATGTACCCACTGCCTCTGCCCATAATTCCTATCCTAACTCGACACCATTGAGCATGCTCCTTGCTTTTTCCATCAGTGTCATGTTCATCCTTTCTGCAACTCCATTCTGCTGAGGAGTGTATGGAGTAGTCTTCTTCCTTGCTATACCATACTTCTTATAGAATTCCCTGAATTCATTTCCGTAGAATTCTCCACCATTATATGTTCTCAATAGCTTTATTTTCTTCTATGTCCAATTTTCTACCAAAGCCTTAAACTCTTTAAATTTATCAAATACCTCAAATTTATTTTTAAGAAAATAAATCCATGTGTACCTTGAGAAATGATCTATGAATGAAACATAATACACAGAGTTACCTAGTGATGGAACAGGAACAGGTCCAAACACATCACTGTGTATCAATTCTAATATCCCCTTTGCTCTTGTAGCACCAGATGGGAATATTACTCAATTTTGTTTACCATATATGCAATGTTCACAGAAATCAAAATCCAGAGTGCAATTAGACATACCTTCAACCATGCCTTTACCGTGTACTGTTTAAAGGCCCTTTTCTCCAATATGCCCCAATCTTTGATGCCACAACATGGTCTTCTTTTCAGGGATGGTATTGGTATTGTCTTCTTTATTTGTGTTCTCAAGGACAACAAAACTGTTATACCCATTAGTATAATTTCTTCCCAACAACTTGTACATAGTTCCACACCGAACTCACCCCATCAACACCATTTCTCCTTGCACCATCTTGCAAGTTCCCTTTCCAAATACAATATCCATTCCTACATCATCCAAATTTCTTACAGATATTAGGCTCCTGGCTAGTTTTGGAATGTGCAGAACCCCAGGGAGAGTTATAATCCTTCCATATTTTAGCAGAAACTTAACCCTTCTACATCCCAATATTTTGGTTGTCGAGTCATCTCCTAGGAATACATCACCACCATCATATTTTTCATATTCAGAGAACCAATCCCTATGAGGAGTCATATGGTATGACACACCTGAGTCGATCAACCATATATCATGGTCTTCATGTGTACCTATAGATGCCAGGTAAACATCACCTCCTTCTTCAGTGGAGGTTTTCACTTATGGGGAAGAGGTATTATTAGATCCCTTTGGTTTATCAACCTTCTTAGACTTGCAATCTTTCTTATAATGCCCTATTTTACCACACTTCCAACATTTCCTCGAAGATTTCTTGGAGACTTAGATCTACCTGTAGATTTAGGTCTCCCCCCCCCCAAAGCCTTACCAGGATTCATGTCTTGGGTATGCCCTCTTGCAAATAAAGCATCTATGTTATGACCATCCATGCTTTTCTGCCTCCTCTCTTCAGATAACAAGGATGAAACTACATCCTCATACTTCAATGTATATTGAGTGGTACTACCAATTGCTACAACCAGATTATCCCAAGAGTCTGGAAAAGAACATAGCAAAGTAATACACTTATCTTCTTCTGCAATCATAATATTAACATAGACAAGTTGACTTACCAGAGTATTAAAGGCATTTAGATCTTTTGTCACAGAATCTCCATCTTCCATCCTAAGATGATACAGCTTATTTCGAAGAAACAACTTGTTTACTAGGGACTTTGATTGAAACAAATTCCCTAACTTATCCCATAGTTCCTTGGCTATAGATTATCCCAAGACATTCAACAACACTGAATCTACCAGGCAGAGTCGAATAGTGCTCCTTGCTCTTCTGTCCAACTTCTCCCAATCTTCCTTTGACATACTAGTAGGTAGTGTACTAGTAGTTTGTGTACTAGTAGGTTGTGTACCAGTCGACTGTGTGCCAGTAGGCTGAATACCAGTAAGTTGTGTACCAGGATCCACAACGATCCATTGTTCTTTGTCTACAAGAAGGTCTTTCATCTTGAGGTTCCATAGCTCAAAGTTTTTACTGTTGAAATTCTCTATCTCGATTCTAGAAGAGCTCACCATTCCTCTTTCTACACTCGAATCTCCACTGCAAAAGCCCCCACTAAACCCAGGTTTATCACAGACCCAAGATAAACTTGATCTATCAAGACTGATCCAAACCCTCAGCAAAAAAGGTGTCCCTCTGAAGCCAAAAATGAGCTCTGATACCACATGTAAGTTTTAAACCCCTGAAGTAAAGCAATGCATATAGATTCTTTAAGAAAAACAAAAATTAATCAATGGCTCCTACACATAGTACACAAAGATTTATACCGGAAACCCTCAACTAGGGAAAACCTATCTTATTTTCATTATATCGAATTTCACCATTCACCATACAATATATACAATGTTTTTAGGTATTCTGTAGATACCAAAACCCTAATCCCTTAATTTGGGATTAATTTAGAAAACCACTAAAAATAGCAAAAACTGCCCAAAAACAAAATTGTGGGGTGTTTCCCTGAACGTTGCACATAACCAGGGAGGGCCATACCTAGCCCCCCTAGGAACCCCCTAGGAAGCACTCGACACACATGACACATAGAGCACTACTAGAGGGATCGTCAGATGTAGTTGTCGAACCTGACGCGCCCACACACACACATGAAAAGAATATAACATATACCCAACACAAACCTAAATAGGATATTTTCCTCCAAAAAGTTTATAACCACTGAATCTGCGGCATTTCGAGTTGGAATGGATTCCACCCATTTTTTGAAATAATCAGTAGTAGTTAGAATCCATTTATGTTGGGCACTTGACTATGGGTGGATTTCTCCGATGAAATCTAGGCCCCATTGTTGGAAAGGAGCCTCTGTCTTGACTAGGACCAAAGGCAGTGGAGGGAGATTTTGCTTGCCAGAGAATAGTTGGCAAGGGTTTCAGGCTCTAACTTTGGCATTCACATCGGTAAATAGATTTGGCCAATAATATCCATCTCTTAGGATCTTGAAGGCCATGGCCCTCTATGCATGATTTCCTCCACATACTCCCTTGTGAAATTCATTTGTGACATCCTCTGTCTCAGGTTCGGTTAGGCAACGTAGCAACAATCATAGGGGGTCTTTCAAGTACAATTTCCCTTCAATAATACAATACTTAATTGCATGTAGTTTTAATGTTCGAGCCTTTGATGGAGTCATATCGCTTGAGCACTGAAGAGTGAGGAGATATGCAACGATATCATGATACCTGTCGGAGGAAGAATATTTCTCTTCGATATGAATTGCGGGGTTTTGGTCATCAAGCTCTCCTAGGTATGAAATAGACTCATGCGATTCCATGTGGTTTATCCCAAGTGCTCTGAAATTTGACTATGCTAATAATTTTTCCAAGCCTTGACCTTTAACCAGCTTGGTCGGTTTAACCTCTAGATCAAACTCTTGATTTTGGATATCCATTGAACTCTCCTACCGTCACTGTCTGGTTGTACCAATATATCTTTGATAGATTTTGTTGGCATGTAGGCGATTATTCTGGAGTGCATTACATATGTTCTAAAAGATTTGAGAGATTTCACCATCATGTAGGCTTTCTTTTCTAGTATGTCATATCTAGTTTCGGCGTCTCTGAGACTTTTGCTGAAAAAATCTATCGGTTGTTCGAAACCTTCTTCGTTCTTTTGCAAGAGTACAACTGTGATAGTATGCTCATATGCGAAAGAGAAGATTCAGAATTCTTTAGTATAGTCAGGACTAGCCAATACTAGAGCTTCGCTTATATCTTTTTTTAACTCGTTCAAACGACTCTTTAGCCTCAGAAGTCCATTTGATTTCACTATATTTCTTTAGCATATATGTGATCAATTTGACAATTTCAACAAAGTTAGGGATAAATTTTCTTAAAAAAATTATTTTCCCTAAAAAGGACTGGATTTCTTTTTTATTTCTAGGAATGTTTATGGTATCAATAGCCTTGATTTGTTTGGGATCGACCTTAATTCCATCTTTATAAACTATATGACCCAGAAGTTTGCCTTCTTGCATAGAAAAATGGGACTTTTTAGGGTTAAGAGACAAACCAAATTTCCTGCATTTCTCAAAGGTTTGTTTGAGATGGACCAGATGTTCTCCATCAGAATTCGAGAAGATTATTAGATCATCTAAGTAAATAACAAAAAACTTATGTCTCTCTCTGATGAATGTTGTATCCATTGCTCTTTGGAAAGTGGCGCCTGCGTTCATTAAACCAAATGGCATTTTATCATACATGAAATTTCCCCACGGAGTAGTGAAGGAAATTTTTTTCTTTATCATCTTTGTGAACGACAATTTGGTTATAACCTGAGAAGCTATCAATCATCGACATTCTGTTAGCTCCCACTACTTTTTCCAAGACATGATCCATTTTTGGAAGTGGGTAGTGTTATTGGATAAATCGGTAGGTGCGGACACTAACTGATCTCCCTAGATCCACCTAGATCTAGAACAAAACACACCAAAACATGACGCTTTCCTTAAGTTTTAAATATTGAATTTACTAACTAAAGAGGGATAGGTGACATACTGTTTAAACGTCGCTCCCTCTCACCATCACCATCCTATCTCTGTTCCAATGCTCATACAATGATGAACCTGCAAAAGAACGCAACCAACCAAAGTGATAGTAATAACATAAACTCAATATAAACCTATGTATGTGATCAAGGAATTATACACTAAAAAAAACAAGTTTTATAGGAAATAATTATATTACTGTATCATATTAAATGTGAAAGAGAGATTACAACCATGGCCTTGATGTCGTAAGGTCCCTTCCAACTTTCCTTCATTCCCCACACACTTCCACTCCAAGAATTCTAAGAGCATAGATCTAATAATATTCAGAATCTATCTTGACAAAGTGGCTCATCTAGCCAAGCTAACAATCTCCAAAGCTCAATCCAATCCAAGCTAATCCAAAAATATCCAAAGCTAACTTTCTCCATGAGAGCTCCTCTCCTTTTATAAGTTGAAGAGGATAAGGTGAGGAGGTTAGGATGATCCCACTAAATCATGAAAGCAAGTAAGATCCAAACCATTCGGATGCCACCTCACCATGGAAGTTTCTCCTTCTAGAAGCATCGAGAAGATGCTTGTTTTTCCCACGTATGAGTATTCTCACACCCTACTTATAGTCCAACTTGCGAACCTCTCGCAACCCAGCTATGGTGTAGCCTGCAAACATCCTCTTTAATAGGGTTTTTACAAAGGAGAATGCAACTTCTTTTCTCAGGAAAAGTTCTTCTCTCTTCTTTCTTCAAGAACTCAGGCCACTGACCCCTATGAAGGCAACAGATAGGTTTACATCATTAACGGTCATAGGGATGACGAAAATAATGTGTAACAGGTAGTTATCTTTCAATGATGACCGATTTAAATTTTTTAAGTCCACGCAAAGCCTGATTTCTCCTTTTTTCTTCTTGACAGGTACTAGATTTGCTACCCATTTAGAATATCTAAGCGGAACAATGATCTTTGTGTCAAGAAGCTTCTTGACCTCTCTTTCTATTACAAGTAAGAGAATAGGGTTTATCTGTCTCAACTTCTGTCTAAAAGGTTTGATACCATGCTTCAAAGGAATCTTATGTTCAATCACAAAAGTATCATAAGTCTTCAAATCATCATATGACCAGGCAAAGACATCTTTATATTTTTTAAGCAATTCAACATATTTACTTTTTACCTGAGCTGGAAGGTATTTAAATAGCTTGACTATCTTAGGTTCTTCTTTAGTCCCTATGTCACAGTCTTCCTCTTGCTCAGGCTGAGGTCGTAGGGTAGAATTCAAGGGTATGTCGTCTTTGTCAAACAATATTTCGAATGGTATTAGACCTCTAGGTATCTGATTATTCTTAAGTACTAGAATCCGATGATTTGCGATCTTATCTTTGAACTTTTCAGGATCTTCATCTTCTTGCATGATCCAAATAGGATCGTTTTGGTTTTCTTGGTCTATATGAGTCTCGGAGAATTCATCAACCATTTCTAAAAATTGTTTAATCTTCTCATCGTCTTCAAAACCCTGCCAGTGTTGCACATTATTTGGGATTGACAGTCTATGTCTCATTTCTATATGATACTTTAGCTTTAGAACAATAGCAGGTACAAACGTTGCAGCTTCTTTGGCCAAGGAATTCTCCTGTTGATTTTCAATTCTCAGGATGTGATGAATGTTGAAAGACGAGAAAAAAATCTCGATTAGGTCCCAGGCACAATTTCTGTATGACCTTAGTCTCATATGTTTAGCCTGATATTGTTGCTTTATTTTCTTTACGATAAGTTTTGCATCACCATAAACTATTAGATTTTCATTTTTTAGTTTCCTAGCAACCTCCAATCCTAAAACTAGAGCCTCGTACTCACTGACATTATTTGTATAATTGATTTCCCATTGTAGTCTGTATGAAAAGGGAATGACATATTCTTCTCTGAGTGAAACAAATAACACCCCTTCTCCTTCCCCTTCATAGGATGAAGCGCCATCGGAAAAAAAAATCCAAACTCCTTTTCGAGTATGTACATTTTTCTATGTTTTTTCTAATTTTTTATTTTCTTGTTCTATACAATCATCAAAATCATCGTCTAAAGATAAAATACAATTTCCTAGATCCTGATCAGTGACATAGACTAGATAATTATTTGGGTTTTGAGCGTCACTTATAGTATATGCCAGTCTAGTCTCTCTATACAATCGAGTAAATTTTCCACCAAAAATTGGGATAGTTGTGTATGTCTCCAGTTTAAGTGATCCTTCGAGTTTTGCACCCGAGGACCTAGATAAAAGCGTGCCATACTTGGAAGGTACGTCAAAAACAACTACATCCATAAGGATGATTTTTACCGGAACTTGTGCAAGGTTTAATACTAGATCTTTGATCATGCCAAGAAATTTAACTTTTCTAGAATCAAAAGAATATAAATCCTGGTAAGGTCTGGTGATCTCAAGGCCCAACTTTTCCATGATAACTTTAGGCATTAAGTTGTGAGAGGCCCCAAAATCTAACATGCAATTATGAAGTAAATAATCATGCACCGTTAATGTAATATAGAAAGGAGCTACATGATCCTTAGAAAGGAGCTATATGATCATGCATCGTTAAATGATCATGTAATTAAGGAATCGTTTGATCAACGGGGGAGCTTAATCGACGATGGACCTCGTGCACACCTTAAGGATAAAAGAAATGAAATTAATTTTTCATTTGTAAACCGACTTTGAGATAGAGTAAAAAGGGTAGGGTGAAGCTTCAAGCTTATAATTTTAAATGTTTTCCAACAACAACCACCACAGTTTCAGCACGAGTTTTCTCTGCATAACAGAAGCAGGTGGACAAGGTGGTTTTGGAATACAAAGACATCTTTGCCTCACCTAGAGGGGTGCCTCTACACTATCAAGTCAAACATCCCATTGACTTGATCTTTGGTACTCCCGTACCCAATGGTCCAATATATAGATGCTCCCTTCTGGAGAATGGGGAAATAAAGCATCAAATTAATGAGCTCATTTGAAAGGGACACATTCAAACGAGATCCTCACATGTGGGATCCCAATTGTGTTAATGCAGAAGAAGGATGGAACATGGTGACTCTGTATTGATTATAGAACCTTGAACAAAATCACTGTCAAGATCTGATACCGAATCCCATAGATTGAAAATATTCTTGATCAACTTAACGTTGTCAAGTTATTCAGTAATATTTATTTTCATTCAAACTACCACGAAGTTCTAGTAAAACCAACTAATGTATGCAAGATAGCCTTCAAATCTAAACAAGGCCTTTTTGAGTGGTTGGTCATGCCTTTTGGCTTGATTAATGCTCCAAGGACATTCATGAGGATGATGGATGATATCTTATGGTCATTTGCAAACTATTTTGTGTTTGTATATTTGGATGAAATCATCGTATGTAGTCGAACCTGGGCAGCACATTCAGCAAGTCCTAAGCACATTGTGGAAACAAAAGTTATACGCCAATCTAGAGAAATGCTCATTCAACGTGAAAAAAATTCAACATCATGGATGAACATGGTTTGCATGTGTACCCAGCCAAGATCCAAGTCATTCATGATTTTCTAAACTCGATGACTCTGATAGAGCTCTGCGGCTTCTTGGGCCTTGCCAAGTTCTACCATAGGTTCATGTTGATATTCTCTCATATTGCTTGGCCCTTAAGTCAAATGACCAAGGGTGGAGCTAAAGCCAAGTTTTCCTGGTCTAAATCATACAAAGCTTCATTTCGATATTTGAAACACCGCCTCTGCTCCACACCAATCCTCATGTTGTTATCCCTGCAACAACTATTTGAGATTGAAACTATGCTATCGGTGCAATCCTCACTTAGTAGGGACATTCAATGACATATCACGGTGAAATTATATCTAATGTTGTTTTCAGATATCCCACCTATGAAAAGGAAGTGTACTCCATTGTGCAGAAATGTCGACAATGGAAGTATTATATTCTAGAAAAGAAAATGATCATCCAAATTGATCACAATCCTCTGCAATTCATGTATACATAAGGAAAGTTACATAATGACTACCATCAAAAGTGGTCCATATACCTGCAACAATTTGGACCACTTAAACATTAAGTACAAGAAGGGAAACACTAATTGTGTTGCAAACTTCCTCAGTCGGCCCCCAATTTTGGAGAAAACCTAGTTCTTAACTCCTATGGAAACGAGACCTTAGGTTGGCCACAATTATACAACAATAATTGAATTCACTGCTACTTATTAGACATTGAGTGCAGAAAAATAAGTCCTATACTTCCACCTTTAGGAAGCACTCTTGTTCTATATGGTACATCTTTGTGTTCCTTCAAGAAATAATGAAAAGATAATTTGAGAGGCACATTACAGTTGGGTGGCAAGGAAATTTGATGTGGAGAGGATAGTCACAATATTTCAAAAGTATTTCTACCGGTTAAAGCTTCAACAAGATGTCAACCAATATATTTGGTTGTGCACTACATGTGTCATAGCTAAAGCATCCATCAAAAAGAAAGGGTTGTACACTCCTCTCCCTACCCCAGACAAGCCCTAGGAGTCAGTCTCCATGGATCATGTCAATTTTTCCCTCCACCCAACATGGTCACAATTGTGTTTTTCTGGTTTTCGATCAGTTCTCTAAGATGGTCATTTTGGCACCATGTAAAAAGAGTATCATAGTTAAGGCCATTGCTTGTCTCTTTTTTTAGAATGTTTGAGTTTATTTTGGGACACCATGGACCATTATTTCAAAGAGGTACAGTAAGTTGCTCGGTACATTTTGGTCCACCCTATGGTCTTTGATGGACACCAATTTCACGAAATTCATTACCTTTCACCCCCAAATAGATGGGAAAACAGAAGTGGTCAACAAGGTGATTGTGCATATCCTGTGCAGTTACAACTCCAAGCATCCATGTACATGGGATAAGAGCCCTCAATATGTTCAACATAACTATAACATATCCCTCCACAACTCTATTAGCCACATCTATTTTCAGGTCTACTTAGGGTTCTAGCCATTACCCCCACTGAGCATTCCATCTTCACCGACAAAGTCCTCCCACACTCAGACCAAGGCAGATAAAGAAACTAAATTTGTTGATCAGATTCAACACCGTGAACAAAATGTTCATGATATCTTGTAGAAGACCAATGCCAAGTACAAGCAACAACGTGACCATCATCAAGTTCCACACAAGTTTCAAGTTGATCACAAGGTATGGTTGCATTTGCAGAAAGAGTGCCTCAAGGGCCCCCAAAGGGAGCTCAAACCACTATGATATGGGCCTTACATCATCACAAAGGTTGTGGTTGAAAAAATATTTTGAATTGAGTATTCCTCCTTTCCTTGGATTGCATCTGGTATTTAGTGTGAAGCTGCTTTGACCATATTTATCACCTCAAAGGTGGTTGAGAAATTGTCCCCTACAAAACTCAATCATGATTGCCTTCAACAAGCTACATTGGATCATATCATGGACACCAAGATGAAGGGAACCTTCTAGCATAATATACAACTCTACCAGGTTTCCAAAGAAAAATTGCTTCTTCAACAAGGAAAATGGCTCACCAAGATTCAGATTCAATGAAAGTTACCCCATATCCTATGGGAACTTGATGCAATGGAATCCATTGATTCCTAAGGGGGGGGATTGATATAGGTGGATATCGATGGCCACCCACCTCTTCCACTGACTCAACATGGTTCTCCATCTTGGCAATTTTGCTATGATTTTTTATGATTTTCTAGGTCCTAAACATCTTAGGCCATTTTGAGGCCCTAAATGATGTTTTTTGGGAAATTAAAGGGTTTGGGTTAGTGTTTAACGCACCCCATTCATGAAACAATATTGTAGTACTAAGTTAGATATTCCCAATGAGCTACTATGTGCACCAAACAGATATTGTATGTGAAAGTTGCGCCTCCAGGAAGTTGATGTAGCAACTAACCACCTTGAGCCCTGTAACGACCCCTTTCGTTACGTCTCTAAACAACGAAGTACAATAAGAAATTAACTGAAGTCTGGCAGTTTTATATTCGGAAAAATTATTGTTATTGGTGAGAATATGATGAGATTGTTGGCATTATATATTGCATTTTCGTTCAGCAATGATATTGTAGAGTTTGTTTATATTTTGATCATGCGTCACTTTAAGTCATGATGTCATGTGTTTTTTTCATTGATATGAATTATGTGATGTTGTAAATTTCTTATTGTACTTCGTTGTTTAGAGACGTAACGAAAGGGGTCGTTACATATGGTATCAGAGCGGGTTCGACCCGAGACTTGGGGTTCACTACGATTTTTCGTTGACATGATTATGTTGATTATTCTGTCGTTGATCGAGTTAATTGTTGTGTGCTAGTTATTCTCATCATGGTTTTTGTAAAACAAATTTTTCCTTGGCTTTGTGGAATCGATATCTGGGTTCAGTATTATATTATATGCCTATCATCCTAATTGTCGGTGGCAAATGCATGATTCTTTTGATTGGATCCACTTGTACATATCCTCCATTTTTTATTAGATTCACTTTTACATACCTTCAATTCTGTTGATTGGATTCGCGGGTACATCCCTCAAATTCCTTTGATCTGCGTCTTTTTCCTTCAGTTGAGCATTCGTATGTGGGCGATTTGCATGTCAGTGCATGGGGCATTTTATATCTGATCTAGCTTAATCGGCGTTTGTTTGGGTCTGTGTTGAAAGGCCATTGAGCTGGGTTTTTGTTTGGTTTTTGAACATTATTACCACTATTGTAGGGGCATTTTAGTCGCTGTTATTTGGGCATTTTTTTTCTTTTACGGTCATTGGGCATTGGCAATTGTTATTTGAGCATTTCATTTACATGCAGTGAGACATTGCTTAAACCCAAATCGAATTGCCACCTGCATGCTTTCCGGTTGCGTGTGTTAAGTCTTATGCCAATGTTGGTTCACGGTCCGAAAGTTGTAGAGTCGCTGGTCTGTGTGCAAACTATTTACTATTATTCTTGTTGGGACTGTAAAATCTTTATGATTCTTCGCTCTCGATTGCATAAATTTCTACTTATTGGCGGGACACGGCACGGAGCGCGAGACAATTTCTGACACGGGCGAAAGGGCCATGGGCAGGAGAAACTCTTGTATGAGTTAAAGGAGGCCACTTGCTCAGAGGATTGCAACTAAATCGATATATAAGTAGGCCATTGTCTCAGACATTTTCTAGAACCGACAGAAAGAACAAATTCATCATTTGTTCTGCCTTCATCATTTTACCTAAGACATGGATGGATCCTGCGTTTTCGGTATTCAAAAACAAAAAGAAGAAGTGGGCAGTATTCAAAAACAAAACGAAGAAGTGGGTATCAAGGAATTGACTCATCCTTACTATTTGCGGCTTTGCGTGCAACACTCGCCAAAACGAAGGTAAGACTATAACAAACATTTATCTCATATTCGAGTTCAATTCGTTCTTCTGGTTTTTTGCCAAACTTTGTCCTTTCCATTGCAGTTTGATTGTTTTCTTTTCCATGGACAGAGACATCAGAAGCTGTCCAACCACACATATCCTATAGACTCACCATAGGAACAACGGGATTTTTTTTGTTTTATTAGAATCTTCACCGACAGAAACTATACCCCGTTGTTAACTTTTGTTAATGCTCCATACTGAAAGAATGGAGGTTATTAATGTTACTATGTTTAGGATTGGGAACAAGCTGTTCTGTGCAATCACCGTTAATGTGAGCACCTCACTATCACCATTATCCTTTATGTTTGCTTGTTGAAGCATTGTATGCGGACATGTGCACCTTATCTCAACAATTATGTTTCTTTTTCTCTAACAGACTCCCAAAAAAAAAAAAAAAGGGTTTAAAGAGCAGCCGAATATCCAGTAACATTTTGGTACTTGAATTACTTAGCAAATTTAACCTCAAATTAATATAGCAGACAGAAATACAATAGTTTGATCAAAATCTCACTTCCGCATCGATTCCCTCTCCAGAATTGTTCCTGTAATTAGTACACAGGAGATACTTCCATACAGAAGGATTGCCCCAAGAAGGCATGCAACCGCTGCAACTCGGTTATTTTATTTTGTTCGGATGCTACAGATTTTTAATGTAAAAGCTTGCTACTGCATGCATGTCCAAAATACCCGATGTTTGAAATGGAGCCCCCGCATCAGGGTCTTATATCCGTGCAGCAATAGTTAACCCAACCGGCAACAAATGGCCACCTCTCGATGCATAGGACCAGAACTTGCAAATGCTTCATAGAACAACTCGTATGCCTCGTTAAGCCTCCCCTCTGCTAACTGAAGTTTCCCAGTTTCTCTAAGATCACGAGTATCGGCACAACCGGGGCAGAGTGCTTCAGATTGCAGACTGCGCATTAGAGAAGGGAATGACATTCAGTGTCCAACGGGAATGACAGCTTCCAGTCTCTCCCTTCCTCCACGGCGACCATCACCGTGCTCTGAGGATATCTTAAATCGATTTTTCCTCCAAAAACGCGTGATTTTATGCCGGTGCGATGAAAAGTTTACACTTCATAACCAGCTCGGTTCAGTTCAGTTACAGAACTGCAAGACAACCCTACGTTCTGAGCCTTACCTGTCATCGTTCAAAACAAAAAGATAAGAGAGAGTACTCTGAACAGATAGTTCCTTACTCACGTTTCAGCTAAGCTTGAAATCTCTTACCTGTTGCGAATCCTCTCGTCTCGCCCAGCTCTGGCGTTATTAAATTCTTGAAGTTACAGTTAAGGCGTGAAATCTCGACACCTGGTTGGCCGCGTGGAGTAACCCAAGACAACTGTCAGTCGAAGGACTGCGGGTTACTGGTTATGCATGCACGATCTCCCAACAAGAGACGCCTGGTTATAGTCACCATAGGTCGAATTACTGTGGGTCCGCGCTACCTTAAATAATGCCCTGGAGGTGGAGGTCACCCAGCCTTATAACGCTGCACTCTCTTCCCAGTTTTGTGGTATTTTATTTATTAAAAACGTGATTTTGATGTTGAAAAGATATGCATTGCAATGCGCCATCAAACTCTAAACTTCTGTTAACGCAAATTAAATACGGTGCCTATAAAAGAATCCTTTAATTATTGACGAATTTCATATGAAGGATATATAGTTGACCCTCATAAATTGGATATTAACGAAACCCTAATTGTCGATTATGACTGCGTTCCCATACTAAAAGAATTAGCACGATACTTTTAAACGGAGTAGTATGGAATTATTAATGCGGATGTCAATTAAATTGTGATATGTTGATATATAGTTTTGACCCTTATAAATCCTGACATTAAACGAAACCCTAATTACTGTTATGACTGCATTAATAAACGATCCCTTGTTATAAATAATTTCGCATGATGCCCTTTAAACAGAATGGTATGGAAGGTTTTAAGCTGACGTCCATTTTAATTATTATAAAATAGAATGGCACAGAAGGTTTAAGCTGACATCCGTATGACTGTGATATTGTTATTATATATATTTACTATTAAACCTAGTCGCCCTTGCCTTTTAAATTAACATTGTCATTTTGATTTCCAAGATGGGTTTCCTTAATATAGGGTTATCTTTTTCCATTCGAATTAAAATATTAATTTCCAGTATGAGACGTATCGTTATTGAGGTTACTACTCCTTTTCCCTTGTGATGTCTTTAGGTCGATTATTGCTATTTAAATAAGCTCCTTGAGTAATGGAAAAACTATATCCCGTCATTTCTAATTAAAAAGATTCATTGATGTACCCACTTAACAATAAACGTTATTATCAGAATACCTTAACATCGAAGTATAATAATTATCAAGGGGATGTTATCCTTCAATATCAGTGAGATGTTATTAAGTCCTCATACTCATGCGTAAGTAGTAGTAGTCTCATTAAATGTTGAAGTGCTATCCCTGGTCATTGCAATTATGGGGGTTTATAGAATATCCAATCATATCGTTATTTTAGGTAGTGTTAACTATGGTTATCTAATATGTCATTTTAATATGATAAGGGTTATATTCGTCATCTTCAATTATGAGGGCACATTGTGATATTCAAATATGTTGTGATTTTAGGTAGTGATAATTATGGTGATTTAATATGTCGTTTCAATATGACACTGGTTATATTCGTCATTTTCAATTATGAAGGAACATTGCTATATTCAAGTATGTTGTGATTTTAGGTAGTGTAAATTTTGGTTATCTAATATGTCGTTCCAATATGATACTGGTTATAATCGTCATTTTCAAATATGAAGGAACACTGCTATATTCAAGTATGTAGTGATTTTAGATAGTGTAAATTTGGTTATCTAATATGTCGTTTCAATATGATACTGGTTATATTCGTCATTTTCAATGATGAGGGAACATTGCTATATTCAAGTATGTTGTGATTTTAGGTAGTGTTAATTGAGGTTATTTAATA
>ML795931.1:390395-424194 GCA_009831015.1 Picea engelmannii
TCTTGTACTTGAACATTTAAGTGGGGTAAAAGGAGGTTGCCCCCTCGAAGAGGCTTATTATCTGAAATTATCTCTGTTTCAAGGCATTGAGTACTTTTCCTGAGGTTTTTCCATGCTATATTGATGTTTGGTTCTTAACATAGGTCCATGGGAATCTAGAGGTATGCCACTACCAATAGCTGGTCACCATGCCAGGGTAGTGGCTCTTAGTGGCATATCCAAGAGAAAGGGGGTCTCATCACAAGCCAACCTTCTCATTTCCATGAAATGTTTGTGGGTAACATTGCCAACACTAGTCACCACGTCAGGGAAGTGGCCCCTAACTAGCCTCTTGAAAGAAAAAGCAATAAGAATAAATGATAAAAGGCATGAATGGGCTTGGAAACATTTGCATCCATGACAAGTGCAGATCACCCTCTTCAAAGGCACCCACAGGTAATCCATACATTTCCCTGCTATCACTGCACCCCTTGCCCAGACATCATCTACCACCTCATCCACTCACATGGCCTAGATTTGAATTATCCCAGAAACATCCCACATCCAATGAGTATTAGCCCAATAGGATGTCCTATCATTCCCTCCAAAATTGGCTTGCATATTAGCATAATGTCTTTGAGTGTAAATGTGTTGAACCTGCGCAGAATAGATCTAGCTAAACAATGATACACACATTTGCATAGATAATTGGAAAAGGAAGAAGAAGGAGAGAAAGAATAGAAAGAATTCTCATTAAGCGTTGTGAATAATGAATAATTTACACATGATATACTCTGTATAACTCAATGATTTCGACTCGAGGTGAACCAAGTTCCCATAGTGGTGGTCTAGAGTGATCTGGACACACACCAATAGTTACTGGAGTGAACTGCCACCTATTCTAGTCTCTTAGGCAGTTACGGGAGTGAACTGCCACCTAGTTGAGTTAACTAGTCAACTAGTCTCAGTTAACTGACTGAACATAAAATAGTGAGGAGTTAACTCAAGGAATCAAGGCTAATGCACCACTTTAGTGATGATACCAAGGCAAGGTCGAATTATCATGGTGATGATCCCAATGTTGCATGGTGATGATCCCAATGCAACATCTAAACTCAACTCAACTAGTCAAACTGAAGTGTGAACTGAAAGAGAATATTCTCCAGGTGCAGGTGGAATATTCTCTCCTAAAATATAGAAGACTGGATAATGACTAATGAACAAATAAAAACCTTAGGAAAAATAACTCCTAGGTGTGTGTGAAGTAACTCCAACACCCCCCCTGAACATCACTATGGTGAAAATAAAGATTGGGTCCCGGCAACGAGGCCATGTTAGGTACCCAAGTACAAAAGATACACTGAAAATAAAGTGAGGAAAGAGGGAAAACCTCATGGGAAAAACCCCCCCTCAAGGTACAATGTATGTAAAAAAAGAAGAACTACAATTGCTAGGCAACTGCGTCCTTCACTCCAAGACGACCTCACAGAGAATGGAATTTTTGCTCAGTGAAGGTCTTGGTGAAAATGTCTGTCATCTGTTCTACTAAAGGATAGAACTGTAAGTCGATGATCCCCTCATGTACTAAGTCCCGGATGTAGTGCATGTGGATCTCAATGTGCTTCGTCCGCTGCCTCTGAACTGGATCTCTGCAGAACTTCAGAGTGCTCTGGTTGTCACACCAGATGACGATCGACCGATGAAATTGAATGCCAAACTTAGTGAGAAAATGTTGTAGCCACATAGCCTGAATGGTTATGTTAACTACCCCTCTGTACTCTGCCTCGACTGAAGATAGAGAAATGGAATCTTGCTTCTTGCTCGACCAATAGATAGGCCCAGAGCCAAGACTGAGTGAGTAACCAGATGTGGACTTGCGATCAATGCTATCGCCAGCCCAGTCGGAATCAGTAAAACCAATTAGATCTAATGTAGAGTCTACCGCATAATGAATCCCAAAGGTGATGGTGCCCTGTACGTATCGAAGGATACACTTTGCAACTTTCCAATGTAGCTCATGCGGCTCCTGCATGAACCTGGAAACTACGCCAACTACATATGAGAGGTCTGGTCTGGAGTGTGTGAGATACAACAAGCTCCCCACTAGCTGTCTGTACAGTGTGCTATCAACCAATGGAGTCTCTTTTCCATCCTCAAGTTTGACTCCTGATAGGAAAGGAGTCAGAGAAGACTTGCAGTCTATCATGTGAAATCTCTCAAGGAGATCTCGTGCATACTTGGCTTGAGACAGTTTGATGCCTGATGCATCCTGACTGATCTCAAGTACAAGGAAGCAGTGTAGCGTACCCATGTCTGTCATCAAAAATATGTCATGAAGAATCCTCTTGACTGTAGCAATCGTTGAAGTCGAGCAACCGGTGATCAACAAATCATCGACATACGGAACTAAAAGTAGAATTGAATCAGTCGTTATGAGAATGTATACATTCGGGTCTGATTTACAACATACAAAGTTCTGTGACAATAGGTAGGAGTCCATCTTGGCATACCATGCCCTCGGAGCCTGCTTGAGGCCATAAAGTGACTTCTTCAGTCGACAGACCAAAGATGAGTCATGCATAAATCCCTGGGGTTGCTCCATGTAGATCTCCTCAGAAAGATCACTATGAAGAAATGCATTCTTCACATCCATCTGATGGACTTCCCATCCCTTGGCTTCCGCAATGGCAAGTGCCAATCGTATGGAATCCATCTTCGCTACTGGTGCGAAGGTCTCATCATAGTCAATACCATGAACCTGCTGAAATCCTTTGGCGATGAGCTTGGATTTATATCTGTTGATCTGTCTAAACAATGATACACACATTTGCATAGATAATTGGAAAAGGAAGAAGAAGGAGAGAAAGAATAGAAAGGATTCTCATTAACCATTGTGAATAATGAATAATTTACACATGAGATATTATGTATAACTCAATGAGTTCGACTTGAGGTGAACCAAGTCACCATAGTGGTGGTCTAGAGTGATCTGGACACACACCATCAATTTCAGGAGTGAACTGCCACTTATTCTAGTCTCTCAAGTAGTTACGGGAGTGAACTGCCACCTAGTTGAGTTAACTAGTCAACTAGTCTTCAATTAACTGACTGAACAGAAAGTAGTGAGGATTTAAATCAAGGAATCAAGGCTAATGCGCCACTTTGGTGATGGTACCAAGGCAAGGTAGAATTAGCATAGTGATGATCCCAATGTTGCATGGTGATGATCCCAATGCAACATCTAAACTCAACTCAACTAGTCAAACTGAAGTGTGAACTAAAAGAGAATATTCTCCAGGTGGAATATTCTCTCCTAAAATATAGGAGACTGGATAATGACTAATTATGAATAATGAAAAAATAAAAACCTTAGGAAAAATAAATCCTAGGTGTGTGTGAAGTAACTCCAACATTGAGCACTTGTCCGGGTAAAAGGGGATTTTATGCACATGTTTAATAACTTGATGATTAGATGTGATTGACATTGCTATGATCCATGTGACTTATGAGCCCATGGAGAGCATATCTGTTGATGTTGCATGATCACACCCGATGGATAGGTACACATGGGGAGATGATTAGTTCTGACCTCCATGGGGCTAAAATCCCACTAGATGGATGTTGAGACCCCAGCAGGGGGCAGAGACAGATCAGATGATTTCACTAGAGAGAGAGGAGGATGTTTCACCAAGGGCAGCTTGGCAGGCTTGGACCCATGGGTTGTGCCCTTTCCACCATGATGTATGCCTTGGAAGGCCCATGATGTCACCCAGGTCACCCATGATGTCATCCAACATTTTGGGATGTTTTGGAGGCAGTTGTGTGCCAAGTGGCACGTGTGGCAGGTTCCTAAGGCCCAAGAAGGCCTAAAGTTTTTCTCCAAGAGGCCAATGTTGCCCAAAAAGGGCCTAACATCACCCTAAAAGGGCATGAAGTCACCGTAGCAACTTGTTTTAGGGTTTTATTATGACATTTAATGTAAAAAATGAATATTATTTGTAACTGGCCATGTCGGCCTTTTTGACCTAATTTTGGTCATTAGTATTGTATAAATAGGGGGAAATCCTCCTTCTTTTTCATCACTTTTCACTCATATTTGTGAGGAATGAAATTTGCACCCTCCTTAGGGTTTCTTGGCTGAAATTTTAGGCACACTTATTGGAGGCTAAATTTGGTGTATTTTGGCAAGCTTCTTGGTGGGTGTGTTCAACTAGGGATTTTCTTGATTATTCTTGATGTATGTAAGTGAATTTTTTGCAATTCTTCTTAATTGAATGGTTATGATTTTATTTATCTTGCACTTACATTCAATATTATGAAATTTCTTGATTAAACCCTAGGAAGACTAGAACATGTTATTGTCCTAGCTTCAAAAGCTTTCACCTACTAGATATTGTTAAAAGGCCAATTTTCTTGAAGCATGAGCTAATGCCTTTCCATTGCAACACCTTAGTATTCATTGCTTCATCCTAACCATTTTTTCTTCATCATTGAGTTGGAGAGGGAGGATATCTACTAAGGCCTAGGGTTACCTACACCTTAGTAGTTAGTTTCCCCTTAGGGTTTTGATAATTGGAGCCTTGGGTTACCAACACTCCAATTCATCAATCTCTCTTGTCTTTAACTCTTCTATTATCATTTTTATTAAACATTTTCTGCTCCATTATTGACTCCATTTACCCTAAAAGCACTAGTCTAAGTCTTCTCTTGAGTAATTGATCAACATAATCTTCAAAACCTACTCTTTGAGCAACCTACTAACACTTTCTAACCCTAGAATAGACTAACCTACTAACAATTTTGTTGTTGTTACTAAATTAAGCTACAACAATTAGATGCAACATTAAAAGATCATAAAAGCAATTGTAAAGGTTGAATTGTACTTTGTCTTATGTGCTTCTATCAAATGCTAATGTTACGACTTCACTAGTTAATGGATTTTAGTCATTTTGAAGGTAGTTTCAAGACATTTTATGTTAAGTATTGTTCTATAAACATTGTTGTTATAAGATTTATGTTTACTTCACCATATTCAACAGATTTCTTTATTTAAGAAATTCAATGGTTTTATGAAGTGCTAACCAGCAAGTGCTCTTGCAAATATATAGTTTTCATGTTGCTTTGTTCTGGGCAGGTACACTTTTGGCATATTATCTCTCCATTGGTTATTTGAAGAAATTGAGCATAAGAATATTAGCACAAGAAGATTGGTGGAAAAGGCCTCAAGCCATAATTCTCAACTTATATTCATCTTAATGATACAAATATATAATACAATAATGAAACCACCTCAATTGTTCTCACGTCGACACCTCATCAGGAGATAAGGTAGGAGGAGACAATATAGGAATCTAGAAACATACTTAGGATAACAACTATATCCTAGTATGTAAAATATACAAAGGTGGTATACTGAGACTTAATGATTGTATATGAGAAAGAGGCTAACATTCCCCCCATCAATCATAAGTTCAAACAACAATACCAACAAAACAGGTGCATAAGTTGGTATATCTCCATGTCTTCATGTTGAAACTCCTAAGTTGAGCCACAATGAAAAACTGCCTGAAAAATCGCCAAACTAGATGTTGAATTTGTTCATCTGAAATGAACTGGAAGAGAGATATGGAAGTGAACAACTGCAATTTCTAAACATTCCCTAATTTCTTGACAATTCAATCAATGCCAAGCTGCAATGCAGAAGGATCCATCTTTCCTCTGCTAGGTCCAATGACCATCTGGGTGAACCAAATGTCCACATCATTGCTCTCAAAATCAACATCCTTGTGTATGATTCAATACAGAACCATCATTTTTCCAAAGTATACCATCTACAGACTGCAATTGCCCATTTGGAAAATTTCATGCCCATCTGGCATATTTGATGTTTTTTGTTGTCGAAAACTTTATGTCTGACAACCACCTTCAATTCCATCATTAATTCCCCCCTTTGTCAGCTGAAAGGAGAGACCACAAGTGGTTTCATGAACCATCGTCACTAGAATTTTGAACTCCCACCCTTAAGGTTCATGAGAGTTTCATCATTGTACTCCCTCCTTCTATGCTCAAGAGAGTTCCATACTTATTCCATTTGAATACAACACAAAGTGGGCATGTGGAAAAAACCACATGTTATCTCATCACGTGAGGGCCATGCTCGAAAGCTACACCATAAGGGGACCACTTATGTGAGGTACAAAAATGTTATGTGATACAAGATTGATCTTTACTCGATATTTAATTCTTCGGTAAGACTTACACAATCGCTTGGTTGTTGATGACCATTTCCAAGGATCAATCCACTCATAGTGAATCTTCAATCTTGCAGGTTTCTTCAGTGTTGAACATCTATCTGAAGAATGGTTATGCTTTACACAATGTTGGAAAGGATGGAGATCAAAACACCGATTCTCCATGTGACCAAATTGATTGAAATGTTGGCATGTCACATTATGATGTTGAACTGGAACATGTGAAAGTGAATCTTCTTCAAGGAATCCAACACTTTGGAACTTGATTGGTCTGGAATAATTAGGAATATGAAAGGTAACTTCCTTGTCATATACAAGTCCTGTTCTATTCTTGTTTTAAATGATTTCTTCCCAAGGTATGATGATGGGCTTGGAAAGAGTAGTTTGAACATGTTGCTTTGAAATTTGTGAAAGTTGATTGACTGCATGTTTTTGCAACATTGAAAGGTTTTCTTCATTGAAGTCAAAAGAAAAATCTTGAAAAGTAGGTTCATGAATAGATTCATCTTTTTTTGTATCTGGATTTGTCTTACTGAGTTGCTCCTTCATTGACTGTTGATCAAAAACATCATCATAGAGAGGGTTGTTCTGAACAAAAACTAGTTCAGAACACTTCACTGGTTGTTGATTTTTGAGATCCCTGATTTCATCATTCAATAGTTGGGATAGAGATTGAAGAATTCTAACTTTAGCTTGCATCACTTGAAAAGAAGTTAGCACTAATTGAAGAGCTTCTTTGTTAAGTATGATTGTATTGTCTTTAGCAGTGTTTATTAGAGTGTTCAGTAACTCTAATAATTCTAGATTTTGAGCCATTTCAATACACTAAATGAAGTCTCCTTGTGCAGGTAGATCCTGATTACAATTTCACTCGAAAGAAGAAGGCTTATCTACAATTTGCTCACTTGAATCGCTCGCTTGATTTTGTTTCACTCTTGCTTGTACTCGCTCGCTTGAACTTTTCTTTCTTTCTTCCAAGAAGTTGAGGGTGTCAGATACCACCGAAAATGCACCCAAAAACTTGATTACAATGATTTGAGTTAAACTACTCAACCTTGTCAATTTTGACTCAAAAATTAGAATGAATCTTGGGTGTCGAAAATGCACCTTATGACAAATTTAATTCAACTCAACTTGATTTCAAATAGACAAGTAAACTTACAAAAGGAGAATTTGCAAGTTACAACTGAATTTCAAATGCTCCATGATGTGTTGAGTTCAAATACTTTGATTTGTCCATTCCTGATGTTGTTGACGACTTGAATGCTTGAGAATTCTCTTCATAGATGCTTGATCATATGTGCTTGATTGACATTAATTGTGTGCTTGAATTTTCTTAACTTGTTGTGTACTCTACGTGTATTTCATTTTAAATGATCAATTAATGATATCAAGACTAGACATTAAATATCATAAGGAAATCCAAGTAATCAAACACAGTCGCACACTACTCAAATCACCAGAAAAAAAAGAGTATCTTTTAGGGGCTTGGCATTGACCCTCTAAAAGTATGGTCAAAAAATAATGTGAGAGAGTATTGTATTGGACTCTTCTTAACGCTTTGAACTTAAAAATTACAATTCAGTTTTGGAATTGAACTCCTCTCATCTTTAAAAATGCACCCCCCCCCTGAACTAGAGAAAATCTTCAATTAGAAGAACATTCCAAAGTAAAACTTCTCAAAAGTGGAGACCCCATATCCTTTAATTACAAATTAATTGAAACTCAAATCATTGTAAACATCAAATTGATAATATAAATTATTTTGGGTTCATTATTTGGTGAATTATGCTTTCGACATGGAAGAAGATATATTGCCAAACATCTCAAGCTTCAGAAATTCTATTCAACTGGGAGATAGAGTCTTCGTTGATCGTTGATAAAATCTCTCTGTTCTTGGAATGGATCATCATCAAACTTGCAAAGGAGGGAAAAATCATTTAATGAAGCTGAGTTATCAAAATTACAAGAATTTTTGGGCCTTACATCAGAGCAATTGGAAGACCACATTTATGCTTGCACTTTTACCTTTGAGCAGACAAAAATCCATTTTGTTTCTGCCACAAATCTTGTCGATAGTCTCAAGATTTCCAGATTGTCTTCTTTGCTGGCAGCAGATCAAATCGTACGAGGTATTGGCCACTTAGATCACTTAGATCTGTGAAGAAAGGGAAAATGACATTAAAGAAGAAGAAGGTAGATCGCTTCAGATCCTGGGAAGATCTCTGGAATGGGAATGAGGCCATAGTTTCCCACATTGCTTGGAGGAATCAACAGTTATTCTAGATCCGCGATTCACGTTGTGCATCACTTCATGGACATATTTCTGATATTCAAGAGGTTCATAAGTCTTCAAATGAATGTCAATAACCCCAAAGGTAGCTAAAATATCCAATAAGGACGAGATTGATTCCCTCGCTACTCCCCCAATGACCCTCGTTATCTCTAGAAAGGTAACACAAGGATCCTCAGCATCAAGAAGTTCCCTCGCGCCCAAGGAAAGCTCGAGTTCCAAAAGGAAAACATGACAGAAAAATATTGTTTGCGTTCCAGTAGCCGTAGGAAGTAAAAAACCTAACGGGGAAGATGTCCCCTCAGATCATTGGGTGTGGAAAAAATATGGCCAAAGGGCCATCAAAGGATCTTCCTTCCCACGGGGTTACGATAGGTGCAATAATTCTAAAGGTTTTTTAGCAAAGAAGCAGGTTGAGCGCGATCACACAGACCCAAGTATGTACATCAGATCATAATCATCCTTGGCCTACTCAGAGAATCTCCCTCGTAGGATCCATTAGACAATCGAGGTCTATCAAGTCGGAGGAGGAGTGCCCAAATCAATAAGTGGTTGGTTCCAAGCCCGATGAAAACGTTGATATGCACAAGAGTCGTCAAGCAGACTTGGTATTGAACTGTTTCACCTCTATTATGGATCCATCAAAAGCTGCAACAAAAGATGTCGGCCCTCCATTCAATGATGAAAGGCTTTTCCATATTCATGATGAGGACAAGATCATAATCAAATGTGGATTTGTAGTAATCAAGTGGCCCTTCTTTAGTCACTTAATCATTATAACAATGTACAACAATGCGATATCTGATAGGATATTTTTTAATAAAGTAAACCCTAAAGAGAAGCCTAGTTTGGCATTAGACATAGCATTGAAAACCATAATTCCTAGAAATGCTTGCGGTAATTTTGTGTAGGCACTGTATGTAACTATCATCCCAAAGGACTGATACACAACACAAAATAGATTTCATAACATGAACTCACATATAATAGTGAAATGACATAAAATAGTGTACCTAAGTTTCAGACCAAATCGTTCTCCGTCGCCCAGCGCCTCATGTTGGATTTGAACATGGTCACTTTGATTTTTGTTTCCTGCTCCCATTCCTCCATATAAAGAACTCAATGATTTATCAATCTAAAAGAAACATCATATCTAACATGTGAGAGGCAGGAGATTGATTTGATCCAGCTTCAATGCTCATTTAATTGATTGAAGTATTGCATTCAAATGCATCATGCTAGCGTCCTTCTTGGTGAAAAGGCAACAAGTACTCTTTATCTTTTTTTGTCAACATCCAAAATCCTCAGCTTCCATGAAAAAATGTCATGGCTCTCAAGACTACCAGGCCAACTATCATGGCTCTCAACACTACCAAGCCCTTAAGAACAAAGGAGATATGATACCAATTGAAGAAATTGAGCATAAGAATATTAGGACAAGAAGATTGGCGGAAAAGGCCTCAAGCCGTAATTCTCAACTTGTATTCATCTTAATGATACAAATATATAATACAATAATGAAACCACCTCAATTGTTCTCACATCGACACCTCATCAGGAGATAAGGTAGGAGGAGACAATATAGGAATCTAGAAACATACTTAGGATAACAACTATATCCTATTATGTAAAATATACAAAGGTGGTATACTGAGACTTAATGATTGTATATGAGAAAGAGGCTAACATTATTTAAACCAGACTTTATGATCAGTGGTGACTTGTGAGAGGGGACATTTACCTAACTACTTTCACTTTGCCTTCTCAAAACCCCAGGTCACCAAGGATGTCTCCCCTGGGCCTACCACCCTAAATAGAAAGAGGCATCCTATTGAGGTGACAGTGATAGGATAGTCTCATGTTACGCCAATTTGCTTCCCTTTTACCTTCTCTTATATCAAAGTACAAATTGTGTGATAAAAGTTAACAAGGATCGTTTACTCTTGTCAACATGTTGGTGCTAGAAGGAGGGCCTCACCCTTTTATGGCTAATAAATATGTGATTTTTGTTGATATCGTGTTTGCATGAACAACTACAACTCTTACTCCACCCATCTAGCAAACATAAAGGAGTGGCATGCAAAAATGCTCGAAACAAGTCTAGAACCAAATTTCCAAGAAAGTGAAGCTCACTTTGAAAATGAGATATTATTACAAACTAAAGCTAATCCCCATATTAAAACCAACTTGCAATTTGAAATTCAACCTCCATACACGATTCCTTATGAATAATTTTAATCTTTTAAAAGGTTATCCACAACTATGTTCATCAAATCAACCCATTTCCCTATGTACATGAGTTACCTAGACATGGGTGGGATTGAAGAATTCCCACTCAACAACTGGATTCTGAAGAGGGGACTTACATAGGTGACCTCACTGATTTATTTACCATGCTATTAAATATATCCCAGAAACTTTGGTCAAATCCCCCCTACTCTCCCTATTGATCAATCAGAAAATTATTCATACTATTCATAATCATCTTCCACATCAAACTCTACAAATAATTCTCTTAGAGGCAATATGGTCACAAATTAACTTGCTTGGCTAGCTCTTGATCCATTAAATATAGTAGGTGCAATACACAATATTCTAAAGAATGTAAAAAGATTGTTGCCAAAGTTTTATCCATATCAAGCCAATTTGTTGGAAGATTACATTAAGAAAATCCATGTAGGATATCAGATTTCTTAATGTCAAACACAAAGTTGTGGTGTATTACCAATTTCCTTTCACTTTTTATGGAAAGTCAGCTACATGGCATTTTAGTTTAACTATTGTATTCATGAACACATTTTAATAAATTTGGAAAATTTTATTACAAGGACTTCATTAACATTAAGTTTTTTTAAATATTTAATATATTCCATTAAATTTGGAAAAAATAGTCCAAGGAACTACTTCCTCAATTAGATTTATTTATATTACTCCAAGTATATCTTTAAGGTTCAAGCATGCAAAAGATAATATTGTCTTAGTTAGAAAAAGATAAGTAGACCATAAATTGTGATGAATATATGAAAACCCCTAATCTGTCAAAATCTTAAGAACAACAATTTATTAAGATATATCATATATGGATAATCCAATGAAGTTATAGATATAATTGGATGCAATACTACTATATCTTATCTATCTATATTTGGGATGATCAAAGTAACAAGAAGATTGCTATTATCATATAATGTTTGATGGAAGATATAAAAATGCATAAATGGAAGGAAACACATGCCTTAGTATGCAAAATCAATGAGATGGATAGTTATACACCAACGCTCATACCATCATGCTTACCTCGCCATTCTAACATCGGAGTTATTGAAGGGTACATGAAGGGTGGTGTTGTATAAATGGGGGATACCTTAATGCCTCCCTCACCATTCTAACCTTTAAGTTATTGAAGGGTACATTAGGGGTGTTGTTGGATAAATGCAAGGATGATCTACTTCCCCCCTCCCATGACGTGTAGGGGGAATTTTAAGGATCCATACATATCTTGAAGTGTAGAAACCTTGGAAAATCTTAATAATTCTTAAAATGTCAACTATAAAATGTTCGGTGATATTTTGATAAAAATATTCAAATTTATAAGGACTTTATATAGATTCTAGAAACTTTGGGTGTTTTTTTCAAGTAAGATAGTTTCATTCTATAGAATTTAGGTGAATCATTTTTAGAAAAAAAAAATGGAAATTGGTAAATCATTTTTTAGAAAAAAAAAAACATGGAAAATTGGCCCAAGGAAAAAACTTAGCCCCTGAAATTTTCTCTGATTACATGTATAGTTTTTATGGAAAATACATCTTGAATTAATGCATGCATATGCACAATCTATGAGTAGGGAATTATACCATCCATGCTCATACCTTAATGACTCCCTCATCAATCCAAAGCGAGAGATATTGAAGGGTACAATGGTTGCGACATGGGGGGAAATGTGGGTTCAATTGGAACTGGGTATTGGGAATATTTATAAACCTTTCTATAAATCAAGGCCCCCATATAAGCTCGATTGTTTGGAAAGGCATTTCCCCTGGTCTATTTTTGGAGCACAATATTTGTTGTCCAACTTTGAGTTAAATGGGAATCGATCTCATTTTAAATGGGTATGCATTGTTCTAAGTTATGCCTAGAGGCTTTGGAATTGCCTGGTGGAAATTTGAGCATCCCTTTGCACACGGTTCTGGTAACCATGGCTTTTGGTTATGTCTAGTTACTATATCTGGTTCTAGCTCTAATTCTAGGTGTAGTTTTATATCCGGTTCTAGTTTTATCAATTTAGATGATGGTGAACTGCCACTACCAAAGTGGTTGTTGTGCGCTCTGTGAGCTCGAGGATCTATAGAGGGGTTTGAAGAGGTGCAATCAAGATATTACAAAAGCCTAATGTAGTATAATAAATTGGAGGGATAGATGGAATATGTGGAAGGATGAGTTCTCCGGTTCAATATAGAAATATAATGCCACATGGGACATGTTGTTGAGATTTGGGTACCTTGGAAAGTGGTCCCCTTGTGTTTATGAGCTTCTAAACACATGAGGGAAGTACTTTGTACCTTGTACTATGTACTTTGTGTCTAATTTCACTTTGACTTAGGAGATTTAAGTCAAAAGTGAAATTTGGTCATTTTAGCCTAAAGTGACAATTAATTCACAAAGTGGGTGAATTAATAGACATAAAGTGAAAACTATGGAAACTTAAGTAAAGTGGGTTGTTGGATGATATTCTTTTTGAGTGATCTCAACCATTGATTAGACTTGAGATGGGATGATCTCAACGGTCCATATCTTAGGTATCCTTATGCATCCTAAAGGAGGGCACAAGAGGCCAAGGAGAGGTCATTCACTCATTTGTTCACTCCTTGAGTTTGCAAGAGAGAAAGAGGATGAGGTTTCAGGCATTGGGAGAGGATATCTTGGGCATCTCCTTGCATGGAGAGAGTTTGCAGGCTTAGTGCCCAGTTTATTTAGTGGGGTGCTTACAATTCTGAGGAGGGCGCACTTGAGGAGGAGAGTGCATCATCAGTGGGGAGCACTTAGAGTTGTCAGATTGCAATGAGGTCTATTTCAGAGGGAGGATACTCATCAGTATCAGAGTACTGTGGAGGGGTTTCTAGATCAAAGCTTCCAGTTGGCATCTGACATCATTTCAGTGGTCTTGGCAACATTTATGAGGGGCGCACCATCCTAGGGCGCTCTTCCTTCTTTTGTACTTGTATTTCAGCTTGGATCAAGCTGCTATTGTAACAGAGTCGTCTATATTTTGTACTTGTTGTATTGCACCATCTATTTTCCTCATATATAGACATATATTCCAAACTAGTTTTTCCCAGGGGGGTTTATCCAGGGTCATGTTGACCAAAAATACCCGTGTACAAATTTATGTGTGTTATTTTTTTAGATCTACTTATTTTCAGTTGTAAAGATCTCTAGGTGTGTTACATTTATTTTGGTATGCATGTGCTAACTCTTGGTGACTACAACTACATGCTAGAACACCTAAAATTGAGAATGTAACCGTATCAAATCATAAAGAAGTTACTGAACAATTTGTTGTCCTAAAACAACAACAAACCTTTGTTAGACAGTTGAAACTTAGAGCCAACTTGAGGTCAAATAAAGACCTAGTTGGCAGCTTGATAAGACCTAGAAAATCTTCACATGTGCGTAGTGGACTCTACTAAACACATCCTATAAATTCTTGAATGGAAAATGGATGTAGATGCATTCATGAAAATCCATTGAAGCAACCATGAAGAACTCAATGTCTAGGTAACATCTCTAGAACAAATTATAGGAGAATTGTCACTAATTTGGGCATTCCTTTTGAAGTCATTTCCCCTCCCCATGGGAATTCCTTTTAAAGTCATTTCCCCTCCCCATGGGAATTCCTTTTAAAGACATTTCCCCTCCCCATGGGAATTCATTTTGAAGTCATTTACCCTCCCCATGTGCATTCAAGCATCTCTTAGAAACCATCTCTCAGTTGTCACTCATCAAGCTTGAATAGTAAAAAGGGCATGTGGAACCCTCATGTCTCGACGTTGGAACATGGGGCAATAAAGGCACACTATATCACTAAGATTGGGAATGAGAAACACATAGGTGAAGATTAAGTGGACCACAAGAGGATATACTTGAAACGATCCTTCATGTATTGGGTTTCTATATATTTCTGCATATTTTTAAATGTTTTTTTGAACTTTTTTCTCTCAACTAGTATGAAAAGTAGTTAACCTACCACATATTATGAAGATGGAATAGAAACTATAAGATTAGGTACTCTTTAGGTAAATAGTCATGTTTTTTTTACCACTAGCCCAAGTCATCTGAACCTATATTTTGTATTATATAACTATTCAACTAAGTGTAGCTTTTTTCTAATATAAAACATAACCATTGTGAAAAATTTACTAAAAGTTATGGTTATGGACTAGGAAATCGAATGCATTACAACTCAAAACGTTTAAAGTAATTTATCTATGACCTATCTTCAATGATTATGAAAATTATGCTTAGCACCCAATATCCAGTATTTCTAAGTTTTTTGTAAGACTGTGTATCTTTATTTGCATGGAGTTTTATTTCAAATATTACATATCACATTTATATAGTCATATTAATGCATATAGGGAAATAAAAAGTTAATAAAGAACTTTGTGTCTTGTGGATTATATGAGATGATTCCAATTACAAATAATTGATTTATACTATATTAATACAAACCTACAAAAAGATATGCCGAGGAAAATCCAATCCCTGAAAGTTTGATGTTTAAAATTTTCACATAAAATCTATTATTAGGTGTAGGTTTCAATGATGCTTATCGGATGATGAGAACATGAGATATCTTGTTGGGATCATTTTTTGTAATGGTTTGAGTGAGGTAGGTAAAATGATGCTCATAAAGCTTATTTTGTTTTTTAACATATCTTTATAATGAACAATAATAGGGTTTTTGAATGCATATGGAGGATGGCTCTTGTCCATGCATATCATGAATATAGAAAATATGTTTTCGATATACATAAGTGTAACAGAATGTTTTACAAGCACATTAACAATATACACCTTTTATTATACTAATAAAAAGAGACATTTTTTCCCAAGAAAAAAGAATGCTTGATAGTAAAAAGATTTCAAAGTCATTCATCCATGACCAAGTATAGACTCTTGGGTACTAAATAAGATCACAATCATGTACAAATTCCCATAACCAAGGATGGATAATTTGATAGAAAATTTGAGTGGTACCAAATACTTTTTGAAGAGACTTGAAGAGTAGATATCATCATATTCAAATCAAAGAGAGGGATGAGTATAAGACTAGATTGGTAAATGTGTAGTTGTTTACTTGAATGATATTTTGAACTTCAGTGAGAGTAAAGAGAAACAATTGTAAAATTTAAAGTTGGTGTTTGAAGTCTTATGGAATGATCAATTGTACATTAACTTAAATAAATGTGAGTTGTTCAAGGAAATACTATGGTGTACCCTATTTCACTGTGTCCAACAAAGATTCATATATGAATTCTGAGAAAATCCATGATTTCGGACTAACTCGCACTATGAAATATCATGAAGGTGAGGAGTTTTAATGGCCTTGTTAATTTTTAAATAATGTTAATTAGGGGATTCGATTGAATATGCATGTCATTCATAGAATGTATGAAAGCACGATGATTTCAATGAAGTGCAATAGTGCAACACAATTTTATGCAACTAAAGAAGACAATAATTGAAGCACCCGTGTTGGAAATACTAGAGTTTGGTAAAGCATTCCAAGTTGATTATGATGCAAACATAATAATGATTAGCATGGTACTCAATTAGGAAGGAAAGTTGATATCATACTTTCCACATATAATCAACATACCATACCCATCCCCCTCTCTGTAGCCTTATTGAGGGAGGGGCACTTTTTCATCTATTCCATCAAACTTAATCCTTCAAGGGTTTATTTATTCCTTACATTTGAACAAATCCTTGTTGTGTGGATTGTAGAACACATAGAACACCTTTTTTATCTCCATCGGGCTATAGTTCGAAAGATGCAACTATCATGTCAATGGCCCTATTTTGAATACAACACATAGGACCATATTCGAATGACCTGCCTCGATGGTGAACCAAAGCCATTGAGCCCTTCTAAAAATTTCCATCGACCATTTTTTAAACATCCTCACAATATGCCATTAGACCTCTTTGAAAGATGTCATTAGGCACTTTTGAAAGATGTCATCATCCATTTTTGAAAGGTTGTCTTGATAGGCCAAAGGCCTATTCAAAATGTCATTGGACATGTAATGTCCCCCACCTCTTGATGAGAGGATTACAAAGACTTAGTAGTCTAGATGTCCCCACTAGACTATAGTCTCATGAGATATGGGGACTAAGAGACTCCAAAGTATTCACCTAAGCACAATGTTATAATTTAAAAGTGACTTTGGGGAAAAAGGTAAAGTAAGTGGGAAAAAGGACCACATGAAGAAAATTAAGGAGATAACCTTAGAAGGTGGTCAACTAAATCAACTGAGAATTAGAATAGGGGTATAAAGGAAAAAGAAGGGTGCCTCACCCCTCATTCTTGACATTTTCACTTTTGCATCTTGAGCTCTAGAGCCAAAGATGTTTTGAGGGTTTTGGAGAGAACAAACCCTAGAAATCAACTCGATGGTGAAAGATCCCACCCAACCTGGTCCAAGCTTGGTCACGGAGGTGAAAGATTCCTCCATCACCATTCTATCTCAGTCACAGGTGGATTCTACATGTTTAGAGAAAGGTAGTGTGCATCAGTGGCAGTTTCCAGCAGGAGGGCGCACTTGAGCAACTAGTTCCATTCGATTTAGCCAAGGAGAAGGAGATATGAAGGGGTTTGCTATTGAGATAGCTTGGTAGAGGCCATAGTGCCATTCTTCACCTACTTTTGGTGTGTTTTGGTTAGAAATGATTTATGATGAGTGTGGCACGATTTCTCCTAGTGAAGTGTGCAATTTCTGAAGTGGATCTATTCATCTTAAGGGGAAAAGCACCATTCTTCAGCAAGGGAACTCATCTACAGTGTTACTAGACCTCATATCTACTATTCTCAAGGGTTTTGGTTGGTATTGGAGCTAAGGAGGAAGGGGGCCGAAATCTCCCTAATCTACAACGCGGAACTAGTGTGAAACTCAACCAATTTGAGGGTTTTCCACTTTAGAGGGAAAGGATCTCATCTTGTCACTCATCTCTTGCAGCTATTTGGCCTTTGGAGGCTTGTATATTCTCTTCTTGGACTTGCTTGAGGGTTATTATCATTTGTGTTGTTAGATCTCAGCTATATTGTCCCAGATCTGCAGATCTATTGTATCAGGATCTTCTATTATTTAAATAAAGGTCAGATCTGAAGTTGTTGTTTTTCCATTGTGATTGAATCTCTTGTATCTTATTATTGGATGTGTTTATTACTATATTCTTTCTTCTTGCACACTACAAATTCTATATAAGCTTCATAGTGCAAGCCTAGAAGGAAAATTTGCAAAACAAAAAAACTCAGCCTAAAACCTATGTTTCCAAGCAAGGAACGACTTAGGAACATTATTGTAGTATCAGAGCGTTAAATCCTCCCAACTTGTGGGGATTAGTGCATGCAGAAGTTCAATGGTATCAATATGGGAAGGTGCAGGAGACAGACAGGTGAAGCAGAGGAGGAAATGGAAGGGTCAGGTGATGACTGTGAGCCACAAGTTTTAGCAAGGATAGAAAAGGAGTTGAAGAGCTCCATAGACAACACACAGTTCACCCTTCAACCCCATCTATAGGAGACTTAGGAGCCAATGCGTAGGGGACAGGTTGAGATGAGAGAGAACCTGGAGAGATTGAATGCTAGCCAGGAGAAGATTGTGCTTCTCCTTATGCAGATGAATCATGGAGGGGATGGCCCAAATAATAATGTGAAAAGGGAAGCTAGTGGTTCTCAAGGGGGGACTAAACATCATCATGAGCAGGATCCTCACTACCATACATAGGGACAGAGCTTCAGAGGGGCACCCTCCAAGGTTCCAACACACAGTAGAGCCACTCCTAGACCATACATGCCATCTTTATTGGAATCTCAACCACAGGACAACTTCCTTCCAGAAGTTGAAGACAACTTTGAGGAGTATGCTAGGGAGTATGCAGCCTTGAGTGCAGGGTTCAAGAGACAGGTTACATTGGATCAGTTTTGTGGCATCAAATACAGGGGTAGGCCTAGAAACTACCAGAGGAGAAGTCATAAGTTGGAGCATAGGGTAGGGAAGATGGAGATACCAACCTTTGATGGGTCAACTAGATCTATTGTGCAAGCTTGGGTGCAAAAATTGGATGCTTATTTGTAGCTTAACCCCATGAGGCAACTTGATGCTATAAAATTTGCCACTATATATTTGGAATGGAAAGCACATGACTGGTGGTATCATGGTATGAACACCTTGGGACACAATCAGATCGCATCATATCTAGAGTTCACCCAGAGGCTCATTGACATATTTGATTAGGGAGATCTTGAAATACACTTCAGGGAGCTCATGCAACTCAAGTAGAGAGGGTAAAGAGAGAGTTATATTGAGGAGTTACATAGGATAGTCGTGATGGTACCAGACATATCACCTGCTAGGATATTGATGTGTTTCACTGAAGGGTTGTTGGAGTCCTTACGTGGTTGGGTTAAGGCTTTTAATCCCCCCAACTTATAGGATGCCATATGGAGGACTAGGGACTTGATGGGGTCAGCAGCTAAAGCCAAATTCACTCCAAGACCCCCAATAAACCAAGGATCCAAGGGAAATGGATAGAGGTAAGGGAAGGATGGATGAGGCTACTAGGAGAGAGTTAACGAGGAAACAATTTTGCTTCACTTGCAAAGAACCTTGGGAACCGGGACACAAATGCATGGGCAAAGGCAAGGTTCACTACATTGAGGTGATCTCAGATAGTGAAGAGGATGAGGAGATTGGCCACATACAAAACATAGAATCAAATCAACCCAGCCCTGACAATGTGCACGGTGAAGGAGGAGAAGAGACAGGTTTCATCCCATCAGGAGAAAAGAAAATTACCATTGCATCCATCACTAGAGTGTCCAAATACAATACCTTTAGGATGAGGGGAGTGCTTCAAGGTCAAAAGGTCTATGTCCTTATTGATGGGGAAGCTTCACACGACTTCATTGATTCGGCCTTGGTGAAAAGGACACATATTCCTACAGTTTAGTTTGAAGGATTTCGTGTGGAGGTAGTAGGAGGCAATATTATGCCTTGTGACAGGTACATTCCAGGCTTGAACCTCACCTTGAACAGATATGACTTAGCCCAAGATTTTTATGTGATGGACCTGCCTGACACCAATGTCATATTGGGAGTACAATGGCTTAGTACATTGGGGCCCATCACCACAAACTACAAAACTATGAAAATGACATTCAGTGGGGAGAATGGAAAAAGGGTCACGTTGAGGGGAATGGTCGGTAATGCGCCTAGGGTGGTTATAGTTAAGCGCATGGAGGCCATCTTCAAGGGAGAGGATATTGTATATGCAGCAGAATATTTGATATCCGTACAAGTAGATAAGGAGGGGAATCCTCACTACTGTCATGACATACAGAAAATCATTGATAGTCACAGCAAGGTATTTGAACTCATTCCACCTGGGACACCACCAGATAGGGGGTTTGAGCATATTATAGAGTTGGAGGAAGGTGAAAAGCCAATTATCACTACTCCTTATAGGCATCCAAAGAGGTAAAAGGACAAAATTGAAAAGGCTATTAAAGAATTGTTGGATATGGGTCATATTAGGCCAAGTTCTAGTCCTTTTGTATCCTCAGTGGTTTTGGTAAAGAAAAAGGATGGAACTGTGCACATATGCATTGATTATAGGGACTTGAACAAGAAGACCATTAAAAACATATACCCCATCCCCAGGATAGATGAACTCTTGGATGAACTACATGGCGCTATCTACTTCACCAAAATAGATTTTCGCTCGAGGTATCACCAAATCAAAATGAGGGAGAAAAACATGCCTAAAACAATTTTCAGATGTCACTATGGCCATTATGAGTTTCTGGTTATGCCCTTTGGGTTAACTAATGCACCAACCACTTTTCAGTCATGCATGAATCATGTCTTCAACAAGCAGTTGAGGAAGTTTCTTCTAGTCCTTTTTGATGACTTGTTGATATATAGAAAAACTTGGGAGGATCATCTCAAATGTGTAGACCATATTTTGAGCATCATGGAGGAACAATCCTTGTATGCTAAGGGGTCAAAGTGTGAATTTGGGATGACTGAATTCCTTTACTTGGGTCATATTATTGGAGAGAAAGGGGTGCAAGTACACCAAGATAAAATACAGGCTATACTTGATTGGCCAACCCCCAAAAATCTTATTGAGCTAAAGGGATTCCTTGGCATTTGTAGTTACTACAGAAGGTTTGTCAAAGTATTCTCTCAACTTTGCGCACATTTCACAGATTTGACCAGGAAGGGAACATTCAGGTGGAGTCAAGAGGCACATGTAACATTTGACAACATGAAGAAGGTGATGAGCACTTGCTCGATACTTTCTTTGCCATATTTCTCACAACCATTCATCTTGGAGTGTGCTGCCTCAAGTGAGGGCATTAGAGCAGTTCTTATATAGAATAGACACCCTATTTCTTATGACAACCGAAAATTGAGGGGACCTGAGCTCCTATACACCATTTATGACAAGGAGATGTTGGCCATTATGCATGCCTTGGCAAAATTCAGACAGTACTTGGTTGGGGAGAAATTTGTTGTCAGGACTGATCACAACAGCCTCAAATACTTTTTGGATCAAAAGGACCTCAATGAAAGGAAACAAAAATGGGTTAGCAAAATCCAAGATTATGACTTTGACATTGAATTTGTCAAAGGAAAACACAATGTGGTGGTTGATGTTTTATCTAGGATACCTTCAGTATATTCCATGACAAATATTTCAGTTGACTGGAAAGCGCACCTCATGGTGGAGTATTCAAAAAACAGGTTTGCATGTGAGTTGATGGATGGGAAGATACAGGATGAGAACTTCAGGATCATGGATGACATCATATATTACAAAGGCCGAATTTTCTTAGTTCACGAGTCAGAATTCAAAGGGAGAGTGATAAAGGCATGCCATGACTCACCATTGGTTGGGCACCAAAGCTTTGTCAAAACATACAGGCAAGTTAGGGAGAGATTCACATGGAGGGGTATGAAAGATGATGTAATGCGCCATATCAAGGAATGTTCCACATGTCAAGAAAACAAGGATGAGCACACTCATCCAAAAAGTTTATTGCAGCCACTCCCTACTCCATAGCACAAGTGGGAGAGTGTCCCCATGGAATTCATCACAGGGTTGCCCAAAGTTCAGGGCAAAGATTGCATCTTTGTGGTAGTAGACAGGTTGACTAATTTTGCTCACTTATTTGTCATTGCCACAGATTACAGTGCTTCACAGGTTGCAACAATATTCTTCAAAGAGATATTCAGGCTACATGGGTTGCTAAAAACCATTGTGAGTGATAGGGACAATAGGTTCATGAGTACTTTTTGTAGGAGCTATTCAGGTTGGTAGGCACGGCCTTGAATCCCAACACCAATTATCACCCTTAGACAGATGGTCAGAGAGAGATAGTTAACAAATGAGTAGAAGGATATCTCCAGAATTATGTATCGGGGCAACGAAAGACATGGGTTAAGTGGTTACATCTAGGTGAGTATTTCCACAACACCACCTACCACATGTGTATTGGTGTGTCTCCTTTCAGGGATTTGTACAGTTATGATCCTCTCACATTTTTCGAGATTGTATTTGGGGACAACATAGCACCTATGGTACAGGATTGGATCCAAAAGAGCCAGGATATACTCAGAGAACTCAAAGACCATTTGCATAGGGCACAAAATCAGCAAAAGATTCAGGCAAATAAGCATAGGGTGGAGCGCACTTTTGAGGTTGGTGATCTTGTATACCTAAGACTCCAACCATACATGCAAGCCTCTATAAAGAGGAGTGGCACAAAAAAGCTTCAACCTCGTTTTTTTGGGTCCTACAAGGTGAGAAGAAAGGTAGGGGTCGTGGCATATGAGCTTGAGTTACCCTCCAAGATAAAAATATGTAATGTTTTTCATATATCATGCTTGAAAAGGGTCTTAGGCCAGCACATCACTCTTATTGAGGAACTACCTCCATTGGATGAGGAGGGACAATTGATATTGATACCAGAAACAATGTTGGAAATGAGGGAGAAAAGGATAAGGAATAGGAGCATCAGGAATACCCAATCAAGTGGAAGGATTTGCATGTTGAGGATGCTACTTGGGAGAATGAACAGGTTCTTCAAAAAGCAGGATCAGAATTTGTTGTGGGAAAGCAAATCCCAGTAGGGGAGACTGTAATGTCCCCCACCTCTTGATGAGAGGAGTACATAGACTTAGTAGTCTAGATGTCCCCATTAGACTATAGTCTCATGAGATATGGGGACTAAGAGACTCCAAAGTATTCATCTAAGCACAATGTAATAATTTAAAAGTGACTTTGGGGAAAAAGGTAAAGTGGGAAAAAAGACCACATGAAGAAAAGTAAGGATTTAACCTTAGAAGTTGGTCAACTAACTCAACTGAGAATTAGAACAGGGGTATAAAGGAAAAAGGAGGGCGCCTCACTCCTCATTCTTGACATTTTCACTTTCGCTTTTTGAGCTCTAGAGCCAAAGACGTTTTGAGGGTTTTGGGGAGAACAAACCCTAGAGATCAACTCGGTGGTGAAAGATCCCACCCAATCTGGTCCAAGCTTGGTCACGAAGGTGCAAGATTCCTCCCTCACCATTCTATCTCAATCACAGGTGGATTTTATAGGTTCATGGAAAGGTAGTTCAAATCAATGGGGGTTTCCAGTAGGAGGGCGCACTTGAGGAACTAGTTTCATTTGATTTGGCCTAGGAGAAGGAGATATGAAGGGGTTTTCTATTGAGATAGCTTGGTAGAGACCATAACACCATTCTTGGCCTACTTTTGGTGTTTTTTAGCTGGGAAATGATTTATGATGAGTGTGGCACGATTTCTCCTAGTGAAGGGCGCAATTTCTGAAGTGGATCTATTCATCTTGAGGGAAAAAACACCATTCTTCAGCAAGAGAACTCATCTACAGTGTTTCTAGACCTCAGGTCTACTATTCTCAAGGGTTTTGGTTGGTATTGGATTTAAGGAGGAAGGGGGACGAAATATCCCTAATCTATAGCTAGGAACTAGTGCGCAACTCAACCAGTTTAAGGGGTTTCCACTTCAGAGGGCAAGGATCTCATCTTGCCACTCATCTCATGCATATATTTATCCTTTGGAGGCTTGTATATTCTCTTCTTGGACTTGCTTGTAGGTTATTATCATTTGTGCTGCTAGATCTCAACTATATTGTCTCGGATCTGCATATTTATTGTATCAGGATCTTCTACTATTTAAATAAAGGTATGATCTAAAGTTGTTTCTTTTCCATTGTGATTGAATCTCTTGTATCTTGTTATTGGATGTGTTTATTATTGTATTCTTGCTTCTTGTACACTGCAAACTCCATATAAGCTTCATAGCGCAATCCTAGAAGGAAGATATACAAAACAAACAAACAATAAACAAAAAAGATCATCCTAAAACCTAAGTTTCCAAGCAAGGAACTGCTTGGGAACATTAGAGGACACTTTTGAAAGATCGATCTGATAAGACATCATGCCTCTACAAAATATTGGCCCTTTGAAAAGAGGCGTTCACACACACACACACACACACACACACATAGGCCAACAAGCCTCTTTCTAATAACCCATTGATCACTTTCAAAAGAACATCTTTCAAAAGCTCTCAATAAAACATTGGGACAATTTGAAAGAAAGTTTTTCAAAAACTCCCAATAGGCAATCAAGGTAATTTGAAAGTACATCTTCAAAAGGCTTTCGATAGGCCATCAAGCCGATTCGAAAGAACACCTTCCAAAAACTCTCGATAGGCCATCAAGTTGATTCAAAAGAACACCTTTCAAATCTTCCCGATAGGCCATCAAGCCAAAATCCAAGATGACCTCCCAACCATACCTCAAAGTATCACTTCAAAATTTACTAAGGACTATTGGCCTCACTTCAAAAGAATACTTTTGAAGTAAAACAAAGAGTGTTTGGCCTATTCAAAATATAATTTCAAACTCAAACAAGACCTATACTCAATGCAAGGTTGTGTGTTTTGAATAGCAGTCTCACCTTAGAGACATCGAAGACTATTTGAGGGCCCACCCTTCGATAGCATTTGGTCAACAACAACACCATCATATATGGAAAATTTGAATTATTTGTACCATCGATAATCGAACTCGAATATATAACATATATTTGAAACCAAATAACGCTAAGGAAACTCAAATATGTAACACATGCCTACTCAATAACTATGTTGAGACTTCGCATGCAACTTCCTCTAAACCATGAATTCAATTTCCAAGTTCATACATAAGCATCATACTAGCTTAATAAATAAAAATCAACAAGAATTCATAGCAAATATGGAACACTTATCTTTGAACAAGTTGGTCCAAGGAAACCAATAGTTGGCAAGCAATTTTCCACCCAAACATAGGAAATCCTTTGTGGATGCCACCCCCAAGCTAGTTTATGAGGCCACCAAGGTGAAGGAAACTAATCTTGGACACTTGGATCTCTCACCCAACCCAATTTCTCTCCAGTTCACCCAAGAAAATAACCACATGACACTCCAGGTAGCCATCCATCCAACCCAGCCATGTCATTGTTAGAAAATAATAGGTGTGTTGGTTTAACCATAGACAATATAGCAATATTGTCACCCAACCATAGGATGAATCCACCCTCGAGCACCTTAACCTTGACAGAGAATAATTCTGGAAGAAAACTCTAGGCCTAATAGCCAATCAAGGTATTGTATCACTCTCTAGAGTTAGCATACCAAGTAGAAAGTCCAAACCATAACCAAGAGAAAGTCCAAGACTAAAACCGAAAATACAAGTTGCAGCAGCTACAGTTGCAGCTACTCTCCAGACTTGCACACAACTAAATTTCTGAATTTGCGAGATGTGTGTATCCAAATGAGCTCTGGCAACCTATATTTATATTGTTCCTCCTTAGTTGTCTGGGTCGATTTCTCATTCTGGAGGCTAAAAAATCAATATTAAATAATTTCCTTTAGCCGACTTGTCTTCTAGGGTTATGTCCAAGGCTTTAGGGTTTCTTCTTGCTTCCCAGAATATTCTATTCTTGTCAAGGTTACATGTGGAGGTTAATACCTCCCGCAACTACCATAATATCAACACACCCTCCTAGCTAGGGAGGTATTGAAGGCAATGGTCTTGAGCACAAACATACCATTCAACCGATAGCATCATCATAGCCATACATGCTATCTCATGATTAGATCACGAGCACCATCATCACTATCAGTATTATCTGATAACATCAACTGCATCATCTCTCGAAGCCATACTCTATCTGAGTAATCAGGCATGATGTTGAATAAGTCACTCACTCCACAAAGTGATACAAGAACCATTCTTCTAATTCGGGCATATGTCCTAGAAGAATAACTATTCCAACAGATGTTGGAAGCCATGCCATGGGCTACAAGGACTATTCTCCTAATCTAGACATACGTCCTAGAAGAATGAATGTCCTAGACCATTTTTCGTCTGGAGAATGTATGTCCATCAACACACTGACTATCCATCTAACTGATAATCATTTTCAACACTATTGATAGTCTACATGGAAATCAGAACAATGCCATTCAATAGAACACAATTGTTTCTATCCATAGTAGTACACAACTACTATCCAGTGGTACACAACAACACCAAGTAGCACGCAGCTACTTAATCAGCGACACATAGTCACAACCAGTGGAACACATCCACCACAGTAGAATACATCTACTTTCCAGAGACATACAATCTCCATAGCAATCAGATCATCTTATATCAACTTGCATAAAACAGTATCATGATATAAACTGAGTCATTTGGGCCATTCCTCCACTCAC
The DNA here is from genome assembly GCA_009831015.1 of Picea engelmannii. Lineage (NCBI taxonomy): Eukaryota > Viridiplantae > Streptophyta > Pinopsida > Pinales > Pinaceae > Picea > Picea engelmannii. The sequence goes on from ML795931.1 coordinate 417,002, forward strand.
ATATGTGAGATCTGGAAGAGAATCTACCCTCAGAATGTAAAACATCATCCATGGGCTATATGGACTATTCTTCTCATGCATAGAAGAATAATTGTCCTTGATTTTTGAGCCTGGACCATTCACCTAACTGGGCCATTCCTCTGGCACTAGTCATAGTGCAACCTGGAGAGAATGACTCTACCATAGGGAATGCATGTCCCTGATTGTTGAACCTGGAACATTCACCTAACTGGGCCATTCCTCCGTTACTAATAATAGTGAAACCTGGATAGAATGAGTCTTCCCTAGGAAATAAATGTCCGGACCATTTCCTAATGGAAATGACTGTCATGCACCAACCTCCAAAATAGAGCATTCTTCGAAACTACTCGCAACTGTGAACTTCGAAAGAATGATTGTCCGACAAGGAGGACCATTCTACTTGACCACTACTCAGAGTGACTGCCAAGAAGAACGATTGTCTTAGACCATTCTCACACACTGGCCACAAGGGGAATTGATGTCTATGGTACATCAACAATCTATCAAACCATCTTCATTATGAAAATGACTGTCCGATCTGGACCATTTTCCGAACTGGAAAATGCATGTCCGTCGAAAATCTGAAAGCACTTTCTAAACTGGAAAGGAACTGCTCATCCTGGACCATTTTTTGAACTGAAAAATGATTGTCCATAAATCAATAACACATCAGTGCTTCCTCCCAACCTGGGAGTAATATTTTCCTTTTTCAATAAGGAAGTCGTCTCCACGAGCCCTGGCTTGTTTCTTAAGTACGCAAACTTTTTCATCTTGGACATAAGATTTTACTAAAATATCTATTATCTATTCATCTGTGGAGATATATTGGAGAACCACTTCTCTTTTCTGGACTTCATCACGGAGAATGTAATGCTTGATCTCAATGTACTTCGGTCTGTCATGGAACATTGGTTTTCTTTGAAGGCTTCGTATAGCTATGATCATTATAATATATCATGGTCGAATTCAGCACTTTTGTTTCCTGCTAGCTCATGACATCGTGGCAAGGCTCAAACTGAAACATATCCAAGTAGCACTTCTTTTGTCATCATGAGAGTTTGCCATGGATTAGCAATCCATCATCCCAGACTTCTGAGTAACTATTCTAATACACTATCTATGTCATAGAAATTTTTCACCACGCTTTTGTTGTATATGAGATACTCAGCATCAAGTTGTTTGAATCCATACAAGGTCTTGTTATATCTGCATACATGAGTCTCTTTTTGGTATAAGCTTCTTCTCACTTGCTTTATTGGGAAGAACAGTATTTTACATGTAAATTCCAATCCATGGATACTACAAGAGGTAAATCTGCAACAAGTTATTATCATAGTCTTCTCCCTCCTTCTGGAAGAACCTCTAAATCTTGCAATGCTTCCATTCATAAGTCTTTTTCACAATGTTCTTTATCATAACTTCCATTTCTTCTGTTTGATTTCTTCTAAGTGAGTTCAAACCAAGTTGTTAGTCTTTTGTGATTCTTGGTATAATAACTAGTTGTTCTGGCTTTTACTTTCTTTCTTGGAATCTTCATGTTCTTCCTCATGTTTCTCTTTAACTCTTGGTTCCATGGAGTCTTCTATAGATTCTATGCCCTAAAGATTCCAACTTCTTCCTTTCATCATAGGATCATGGATGTAGATGGACAACCAAGGATACTTTAAGGCTTCTTTTCGAAGAAGACTTCTTCTAAATTCAAACTGAACACATGTTGTTTTTCATGGCTGTTACTTTCAATGGGAACTTTAGGATTAACTCCCTCCTAATCTTTGTTTCATGCATGAATGCATGCTCCTCTTTTTGAATTATGTAATCATCTCCCTCCATCTAAGATAGTCCACACTTTCGTCTGCATTCTTATTGCCTTATGCAAGGTGTCACAATTTTTTTTCTAATTTCCTTTGTTTTGACTTCTTCTGGGTCTCTTCAAGTTTGATTCTGATTTCGGCTTATCTGGCAATTGTTACTTATATAATAGCTTCCACATGAATTGTTACCAAAGATTGTCAACACACTTCATCTTTTCATGTGTATTGCTTGACTTGTAGTCGTCGTAATAACAATCCTTATCCTTTTATTCTTCCATAGGTATTGTTTCCCTTGAACATATTTTCTTCTAAGAAATAGATATAGATGATATGTACAGGAACTATGTAAACATGATATATACAAGAGCTTTGAAGAATATTGTTACTTTGACTTAGAAGAAGAAGTTTGTTTTATCCTGCTTGACTTTCTTTGAGGATTCCCTTTCTTCAACAACTATTGCTTCATATGTTTCCTTCCTTTTCTTTAACTCAAGACAGTGGTTCCTCTAGTGACCATATTTTCGACAATTGAAGCATTGTATCTTTGACATATTTTTTTCTTGATTTGGTTTCTTCCTTGAGCCAAACTTCTTCTTATTCCTGAAATTCTTGAACTTTGTTGTGAAAGCTTGATCATCGTATTTATTTTGGGATTTCTCTTTTGCGTTAATCCTTGATTCTTCTTGTGCACAGCAAGTCCAAAGTTCTTCAAATGTGGGATACTCATTTCTTGTGTTCATGCGTGTGGCAAATGCATCATGTGTCTTGGGAAGACCATTGAGTACTATATTTACCAGTTCCTTCTCTGAAATGATTTCTTCAATAGCTTGTAGTTGATCTCTTACCTGAGAGATTCTCATAAGGTATGATGTTATGATGTCATCATCATTCATTTTCATGTCACGGAGCTCATTCTTCGGACTCATTACTTCTCCAATGTTTCTAACTAAGAAGAGGTTAGTTAGGGCATCGTACATCTTCTTAGATGAGTCAAGATGAGAGATGTAGGGTATCAAGTGGTCTTTTACAGAGTCCACTATGATACTCATGGAATTGATGGCATTGATGTCATTGTCTTTGAACTTCTCCATAACTGCAACATTCTGAGGTTCCTTCTCTTTTCCTTCTTCAAACTGTGGTTCCACGATCTTTCCTTTCACAATATCCAACACTTCATTCTTGGCAAGGATGAGATCATTCCTTGTCTTCCATGCTCTAAAGTTAGAAGCCCCTTCTAACTTGTTTTCTGACTTCATAGAGTAGGTCATGACTGCTTTGACTTGGTCAACCTTTGACTTTGACCAAAAAATCAAACTTGACGTCTTAGCTTGCTGAGAGTACCAAGAGGTGCGCTAGGTTAGGGTGCACTAGGCTTACCATAAATTAGTTCAATCTCTTCACTTAAGGTGCCTCAACAAGAGGGTTAGGGTTTTGTTGTTGCAGCAAAAACTTTGATTGCAACTGCAACTGTAACTGAGCAAATCCTCCCAATCTATCTTCCAATGGTTAGATTGTCCGAAGATAGTGTGGGCCCATAACCTGTTAGAAAATAATAGGCGTGCTTGTTTAACAATAGACAATATAGCAATATTGTCACCCAACCAAAGGCCGAAGACACCCCCGAGCAAATTAACCTTGACATAGAATAATTCTGGAAGCAAACCCTAGGCCTAATAGCTAATCAAGGTAGCGTATCACTCTCCAGAGCTAGCATACCAAGAAGAAATTCCAAACCATAACCAAGAGAGAGTCCAAAACTGAAACCAAAAATACAAGTTGCAGTAGGTGTCGCTGCAACTACTCTCCAGACTTGCGCATAACTAAATTTCTGCAGTTGTGAGCTGTGTGTATCCAAATGAGCTATGGCAACCTATATTTATATTGCTCCTCCTTAGTTGTCTGGGTCGACTTCTCATTCTGGAGGCTAAAAGCTCAATATTAAATATTTCATTTAGCCGACTTGTCTTCTAGGGTTATGTCCAATGCTTTAGGGTTTCTTCTTGCTTCCCGGAATATTCTATTCTTGTCAGGGTTACACATGGAGGTTAATACCTCCCGCAGCTACCATAATATCAATAGGCACTCACTTCCATTATGTGCACAACACAAGGAAGACAATCCTTTAAGGATCTTCTTTCCTCTAGGTACTCTTCAACATGTGCATAAGAAGTCCAACCTATTGTCTACCTTCAAAAAACCCAATAGAGTTTGATCCTAGCTTTTGAACACTACATGTGCAACAATCTATAGGAAATGGGTAGGGTTTCCTATCAACCTAACATCTATACTCCTTTGCAGCCTTCCATCCCTCTCTAGTTCACAGTCTTATCTTCCTTATCTTTCCTCGATCACTTGCAGGTCCAATGAAAAATGCTTTTGTGCATAGCATGTGAATGCATAAGCGAACATAATAATTGATGATAGAAACTAATGCATGAGAGTAGTTAATGAATGAACAAGTCCCTTCCAATTTGCATGAAGAGAGTGCATGGGAAAAGAGATGGTTTGAATTTCCATGTGGTACAAATTCCTATGGAGATGGAGTCGCTTACATTCCTCAATGCTTGTACTTAACTCCCACGTCCTCTTAACTATGGAAGGTGGACTTCCCCACCAACTACCACCTACATTCAATGATTAGTGGTTGGGGTTTTTAATAAGGCACATGGCGAAAATATGAAGGTTAGGAAAGTTAGGTAGCTTAGGCTTATTTGTCATCCCCTTGGACCCTCTTTCCTTTTCCCCTCTAGTGGACTCATAGCCACTCATGCTCTTCTGCAACCAGCCTTGGACCTTTATATCAATTTTCGAAATAATGTTTACATATCTTGAGAGTACCAGGGCAAGTCTACCTCATAGTATATTGAAAGCATATTTATCAAAAATGCATGCCTAGGCATTCATATAAGATATTTACACCATTTACATGCAAGATCAATTCATATACTCGACTCACGTCATCATATCCATTTATTTATAATTATACATAATCCAATCCAAAACATCAAAAGGTCAAAACAAGGGTATTACATTCCCATCCCCCTTGGAATTGCATCGTCCTTTGTGCAACTTGACATCAAAACAAAAATGGATATGCCTCTATCATGGCATCCTTCAGCGCCCATGTAACCTCATCAAGACCCAGTTGCTTCCATTGCACCTTTACCTATCTAATGACTCAGTTCCGGAGCACTATTACTTTCTTATTGAGAATGCTCAAGGGCTCTACCGAGAACTCTCCCTCTAGTTCCACCTAAATCACAATCCAATCAATCACATGGTTAAGATCATGTACATGCTTATTAAGAAAAGAAACATGGAAAACATTGCAAACTTTAATGTTAGTAGGCAATGCAAGTCTATATGCAACTAGCCTTATCCTATATAGGATTTCAAATGGCTCACAATAACAAGGTGCCAACTTGGCACAACTTCCAAGCTTCAAATAACTCTTCTTTGATTTCACTATAAGATAAACATGATCCCCAACTTTGAATTCTCTATGCACCATGATCTTATCCACATAAATTGTTTTGCCTATCTTGGGTTGCATACAAATTCTTCCTAATCCTTGCAACCTCTTGTTCCATTTCCTTGAGCATTTTCAGCCCAAGTTCAATTCTATTCACCGGGTTATCCCGACTTATTGGAGTACTACATCTTATGCCATATAGAGCTTCAAACAAACTCATTTTCAATTATGTAGATACCCATTGTTATATGCAAACTCCACAAGGTGTAAATAATCCTTCAAGCATGTCTTAGAGCACTTGATTTACTGTTTCAATATGCCCATCTATCTACAAGCGACAAGCAATATTAAAATCTAGTTCAGTGCTTGAGCCTTCAAAAATAAGTTTCCAAAAATTCTAAGTAAACTTTGAATCCCTGTATAATACAATTGTTGTGGCCATCCCATGCAACCTGAAAATCTCTCATGAAAATTTTTACAATGTTTGTTGCTTTATGAGTGGACTTTATGGGAATGACATGACCCATCCTTGCTCAATTTATCAACCACTGCCATGATGGCATCATGTCACTTCATTGTCCCTGGAAATCTTGTAATAAAGTCCATCGGTATTACCTCTCATTTCCATTCCAAAGGTGGAAAACATTGTAGCAAACCTATTGGAGGTCGATGCACAACCTTGAACTATTGACATTCCATACATCTTGCAATGTATTCAACAACATCCTTTCTCATCTCAGACCAAAAATATTGCTTCCTTGCTATAGAAATCATTTTTCAGTAGCATGGATGACATAAATATGGACTCTTATGGATTTCATCCATGATGATGGTTCTCAACTCTATCAATTTGGGGGTATACAATATATTATTGTAAATAAGAAGCCCATCGTCACTTAGCTAATAACCTTCATACTTCTACTCTAGTTTATCTTATTGCAATCCACCTCACTTGGACTTAATATTCATCAACAACAAGGGACTCTATAACTCTTTTCTTTAGATTAGGTTAAAAAATTATGACAACTACCACATGCATCACATGCAATTTCCTACTAAGTGCATATGCAACCTTGTTTTCGTTTCCTTTTATATGTTTGATTTCAAAATCAAACTCACAAAAAAATTCCAACCATCTTGCTTACCTAGCATTGAAGTTTGGTTGATCAAATAGATATTTCAATCCATTATGGTCTATCATTAGCACAAAAATTCACACCCATCAAGTAGTGTCGCCACATACTAAATGCATGTACTACAATAGCAAGTTCCAAATCATGACTAACACAATATTTCTCGTGTTCCTTTAGCTTTCATGACTCATAACACACCACATGGTTATCTTGCATGAAAAATCAATTGAGTCCTTCCCCGCATGCATCTATGCACACAACAAAATCCTTGTCTAGATATGTAATATTTAGTGATACACTAGTTATGAGATTTTTCAACCACTGAAAATTTTCCTCACATTTATGGGTTTATTCAAACTTATTTCCTTTCTTCTGCAAGGAAGTTATTGGGTATGCAATCTTAGAGAATCCTTCGATGAATCCCTAATAATAACCAACAAAAACCATGAAAGATCTCACATCTGCCACATTTCTAGGAATGGGCCAATTCACAATGGCCACAATCTTTTCTAGATCCACAGATACTCGTCCTTTTGAGATGATGTGACCCAAAAAACAACTCTGCTTCTAATAGAAATTGTATTTGTTGTGTTTCGTATACAACGAGTGTTCTCTCAACACTTGCAAAACTATTGGAAAATGATTCTCATGTTCTTGTTTAAATTTCGAATAGATAAGTCTATCATCAAGGAAAACAAACACAAACTTGTCCAAGTATTTATTGAAGACATTATTCATGGTTCAGATGTATGTTGT